>CAJPEV010000043.1:234426-259958 GCA_905338385.1 Darwinula stevensoni
AAGTGTGAGATGAGTCTGGCAATGTGTAATTGATAGAAATCGGTCAGGTGTTTTGGCCACTAATAAGTACTTATTGGCCCTTCAAGTACTTCTTACTTTACACTCATCCAGTCCGCCACGTTTGGCGCATGGAGGCACTCTGGTAGAAGAAACGAGACGAGTACAGTGGCACTTCAGAATCGGTCTTGAAGTTTTCGCTCTAGGCCTGCAAGTATAATTCCCAAAGAATGGTCCTCAACCTTATACTTCCTGATCTGCGAAAGTACTTGCCCGTTAAAGGTGAAACTTGGTGGACTCGAAGTCCTGGTTAGGGGCATGAAGTCTAACAAATACTGGGTGAACGCAAGTTGCGTGGACAGATGTGAGAGGGAAGTTTGTATGGGACATGTGGGCGGGGCCTGTCTTTGACCCCAAAAACATGGCGTCAAAAAGCCCCACTCTCGCACCTACGACTATCCAGTCTAGTTATACGTATTATATACATGTCTATGGTATATGCAATAGCCGAAATGTTATGACCTGTTCATTAATCCAGCGCTCACAGCAATTCCAAATGAATCGATGTTTTGAAGGTCGCATGCATGCGATTGCTCAACTCATGACCCTGAAATTATGTGTCTTGAGAAACTTATGAGACTTGAGAAGCGTATATTTCCTAATAGCAGCATGGATATGGGACGAAATAAGCAACGAATATCCTCATGCAACGCCTCCTGGGGAATTTGCAAGTTCCACAGGTTACAAGTACTTGAAGGGTCGTGTCTTTTTGTTCGACCCTTCCAGCTGGTATTGCTAGCCCTTCGCACGACTACAACACGACCATCGTAATTACTAGTAACCTGTAGAATTTGTAAATAGCATGAAACAGGCCCCTGGACATCCGTTGGATGTACTACAAAAATTTTCGTAGCACGAAATTTGAACGCAGGTAAATATCCCTGGTACAAAAAATTAAATGTCATCCTGTACTTTCAAAAAAGTGTTATTTACGCATACATGCAAAAAAAGTATGCAACGTTTTCTTGCACTATGATATAGGACCACTAGGTTCACACTCGTGGCGCATGTTCACTTCGACCTTTGGTTGATAACTCATTTCACCCACAGTCTCTATAGTCTCCCAATCACATGCAATGTTGCTCATAGCCAAAAGTGTTGTAATCCTACTTTTCGTTGCAGCTCCTGGAGTTAGGTAATGATGTCGACTTATTTTCTTGTCTTCAATGCAGTTAACTTTTTTTTTCAACTGCTAAGCCTCGTTTGTCACGGTACAAGGTCCCCAGCATGTTCAAATACTTTGGGGGTCCGGAAAGTAATGAGAACCGTTTGTAAATTTTTAATTCTGCAAGCAATGCTCTTCCCACTGCACAGGCATTTAGATCAATATGTAATTTCTGTGAATGCCGATTTTCAAGTCAATCCGTTGAGAAGTGATTACAGAGCAGACCTCAAAAGATAGCTCTATAACTCAGTGCAACGTGAGCTGTTTACAACAATTTTGATATGGCTTCAAGCAGCGAGAGCTTTCGCTTCTACGCGTTCACGTGGTTCAAACTTGGCATTGCGGCCACTGCCTGTTACACGGAACGAGTTTGTTGCAGAAAGCCTCCACGCCTTCGCGGAAAAAAAAGCTCATCCACCAGCTCTCGCACCGTCTCGACAAGCTCTGGTGTCTGGGTGGACCTTGGACGGCTACTGTGGGGCTGGTAAAGAAAGGAAGACTCCTCATCTTTTTCAGCTGCTTCTCTGAAGCTGCTGAACCACCGGAAGACAGTAGGCTTGACATACGAGGGTCGTATAGGGTCTTGCATAACCTTTTGCTAGGGAGGTACAACCTTAAGTACGAATAGAACAATTGTAAGTAATATCTCAATTTAAACCTGTATTCAACCTGAATACAGCATTGTAGCAGTATTTTGTGTGACCGCCATTTGCTTCGCGTACAGCCCTTAACGCTTAGGGTATAATTTCCGCAAATTTTCAAAAAGTTATGCTCTATTTTCCAGTTCATGAATAATATTTTGGAAGTTTTGAAGGTTCAGAATTTCAGCCAAAGCCAAGCTCACCAATCATCATACTTTCTATTTTGTCCCTATACCCTTTATTAAATATGGTTTCGTTGTATCATTGACGGATTAACAATCTTTACAAACCCCTTTGAGATGTCTTTCGCAACTCAACTGCAGCTTTTTCTCTTCGTCTTTTTCCACTGTTCTCCATCACAATGTTTTTGCTCTCTTCAGACAACTTTTCCAACTGCCGTCACCAAATTTCGTAAAACAAGATTCGTATCCTTTTTGGTCCAGTTGTCAGTAACTCAAACTCTCCTTGCGATGCAGCGGTGGGCAATTCACTCTCAATTGATAAACGTTGCGAATTCAAAGCGGATTATCGGCATGTGAGCGATCGCTGAACTCCATGACAGTTGGCATTCTAATCAAAGTCCCTCGACATTGGGAAACGTATACATCACGGTATCGTAAGTTAGTACGTGAATTAACGTGCAACTGGAATTTTCGAATTGGTTGTGTAGTGAAAGCTATACATTTTAAACAATTTCTAGCCGGGTTTGCCAAAGAGGCATTAAAACAATATTAAACCCTCAAATATGTGACGTATACAATATTCACCTCTGCAACGCCGGGTACCTCTGCTTGTATCTAATATATACTGTATAGACGATCGTGACTGACTGACGCTAATTCTAACCATGTTCTAGAGAAGCAAATGGCGGTCACACAAAATACTGCTACAATGCTGTATTCAGGTTGAATACAGGTTTAAATTGAGATATTACTTACAATTGTTCTATTCGTACTTAAGGTTGTATGTATCTAATATATACTGTATAGACGATCGTGACTGACTGACGCTAATTCTAACCATGTTCTAGAGAAGTTAGAAATCTGTAACTTGGAACACATGTACCTTTTGAGAAGCAGAGTTCAGGAAAAATCCGACTTTGGAGGTACATGCCCTGGAGGCACCCATTTTGGGGGGAGATGTTTTCGATGATATTTATTTGCTTCAGTCAAACGGAAAGACATGGAAAGCTGAAACTTGGCATGGACGTGCCTACTGAGACAAAAAGTTCAGGGAAAAAGTCAAGTTTCAGATGCATGCCCTGAGGGCATAGTTTTGTTGGGTGACTTTTTCAAAAAATTTTTCTTAGTCCACCGAATTGGTCAGAGATAGAAAGCTGAAACTTGATACATAAGTACCTATTGGGAACCTGAATTCAGAAATATTCCGACTTTGGAGGTAAACGCACAAATGTGCCCTGGGGGCACAAATTTCAGGGGGAGATGTTTTCAAATATTTTTTTGCTTCAGTCAAAGGGATACAAATGGAAAGCTGAAATGTGACATGGACGTACCTACTGAGACTCTGAGTTCAGGAAAAATGTCAAATTTTGGATACATGCCCTGAGGGCATATATTTGAGGGGTGACGTTTTCAAATATAATTTTTTAATTATATATTTCAAATATATTTATGCAAGTAGTTTGTTTGCCCTTCGGCAAACAAACTCACAAGTACCACTTACATGTAGTTTCTCTGGTGCGGAAACCTATATCGGCTTAACTTACCCGGATGTGAAACCCAACATATTTAATATTAATATTTTATTTAAATCATTTCCAGATTATTACGAACCTGGCTCTCTCGAAAAATAATGTTCGGAAAATAATTTTTAAAGTCGAGAATGGAGCATTAACGAAATACGGACATTCGGTACAAATAGACAAAATTGAAAGCAATGATGAGGTGGTCCAGGTTAGTCTAGATGAGAGACCCTAAGCGGATTTCAGGCACATGACTGCAGAGCAACGCCATGGTGGCTGACATTTCAATCAATGTCCCTAAATTTCGAGTAAGGCACCCGAGGTAAAAAATAAACGGTTTTCTCCCCTTTTCCAACATGTCAGAAGATCTTTCAGGTAGTTAGGGGAAAAAGCGGTTAAATTTGGACGAAGGAGGGATGAGGTTTTGTAAGGAGATTAAGGAGGACCACAGAGCAGGATTGCGTACGCTGCTGGAAATATGGGTTGTCTTGGAAAATATTGCTTCCTTTACATGCGCGGAGCCCGAATTCATAGCTTTTAGTTGGATTGTTTGACTAAATGTACAGGGTGTCCATAAAAAAACTTACACTTTTGAAGTTCGATATCTCCGGAACGGTAAGGCACAGGACAGTGAAATTTTAGGGGGATACTCATGGGGTCACGGGATTTTATTTGAGACTGTTTTGTGAATTTTTTTTTAATTTTTCCCCATATTTGCACACTTGGCAGTATTGAACCACAACTGAAAGTACGTAATAATTATCGGTCATAGATAGAAAAGTCATGACTTTGACTAAAAAGCAGAGAGGCGAACTAATAAAGCTTTTCTATCAGATACACCAACAAGTATAATGGTGTTGTTGTCTTACGAAAATACCGCGCCGCACACAGCCTGCGTTTGAGGCCCTGCTCGAGGCAAGCTCTAATGAATTTGGTCGATAAGTTCGAGGAGAGGAGTTGTGTCTGTAACAAGCCGCATGGAGGTTCGCCATTCTGCTTCTTAGTCAAAGTCATGGCATTTCTACCTACGACCGAAAATTAGTACATACTCTCAGTAGTGGTTCAATACTACCAAGAGGGCAAATATGGGGGAAAAAAATTAATTAATTAAAAATTCGCAAACGTCTCAAATAAAATCCCATGACCCCATGAGTATCCCCCTAAAATTTCATTGTCTTATGCCTTACCGTTCCGGAGATATCGAACTTCAAAAGTCTAAGTTTTTTATGGACACAGTACATTTGCGTTGAAAATTAACTTAGGCCTATTTTACATTTTGCTCATATTTTAACCACTGCACTGCCTGCTTTACCCCGAATAATCGGAGGAATATGGGCATGTGCAAGGGTTCGAGTTAACTTTTTTTTTTCCTTCTTCATCATTGGAGATGGATTATTTTTCAGCACGCACGCTTGTTCGAGAATGAGTCTTCGTTGCAATGGTGAAATTGTGGTTTCTCTAGTCATCAAACTTTTTCACTTCCCACGCTAAACGCCGTTAACCCTTTGAGGAGTAGGTTTTCTTTTAACGCCTAGAAGATCACAGTAGTGAATACAAGGAGGGCAGGAGGATGTCAGTCCGTATATATACGGGCATACTCGTAAAAGGGTTAACAAGACCATGTTCTCCTGACTTACACTATGCTAAGATTACACAAGAATGAAAAATGTCATTCTCCGTCCTCAACTTCTATGCCAACTCAATGAATGAAATTATCGGATTCAGATACTTTTGTAAAAGGGTGGGATATTCTTCCAAAGATTCAGACTTGAAAACGTTTATTTTTATGCGTCTCTTGCGCATCGGACGCGATTCCTTGCGAGGACAACGGTTCCCAATGTTTGGAGTGGCCTTATTCCGCCTTGATCTTGTAGATGAAAACCTTCACTTTGCTGCGTTGTACGAGGCACAATTCTGAATCAGGGAGAATTAAATTTTAAAAAATCCTGCCACTTGGCCCTGCCATCTTTGCAACCGACCCATTTCTTCGGTTAATATATCTGTCCCTAATTCCAGTCCCACGGTGAAGACGAGTTTGCACCGCTGATTAAAACAGTAGACAAGAATGCAAAATATCCCAAGTCCCGATCAATGACAGAGAGCAGATCCTGAATGCCACCCGTCAATTCAAATTAACAGTGCTATTTGGAAAGAGGTGCAAAAGAAACAGAAAAGTGAAGAAAAAAAATCCCTTCTACTTCAGTTTCTGTTTAGAAAGGTAATTTTATATTTTCTTGGTATTTCATTTTGGTGGAGATTCTCCATTTTTTCTAGCTTTTTAAATACTTATTTCTATCCTATTCTGAGGCATTATTTTCCAAATGGAAATAGTTTCGAGGAGTGCCTACTCTGCCACTTTTTTTTTTAAATTACTGGACCAAGCGATATTGCAAAAAAAAGATTGCTGAATTTTTTCCTCAGTCTAATGCTGAGCATTGGGGCAATTGTAACACATTTCCAGCCACTGTTCTGTTGCAAGAGGACTTACTGATCGGGGCAGACGGGAGAGATCCTTCTTGCCAAAATACGGTGTGACATCACCAGAATCTGTACCAAGGAGTTCGACAAAGCTCCGAGTCATGTTGCTCCCCCATCCACGTATTCGGATCGGGACGGGGTTCTCATTCTGGACGGCAAAGAGAAGATCCCAGAGCTCATTGAGACCCTTCGTTCCGAAGTCCAGGCCCACGGACTGACGGATAGATGGGAGAAGAACGCGGATGCGCCCATTATAGCAGACGATGGGGATGCGGAACTCGGAGGCATTGGTCCACAGAGAGATATGGGACTGAAGCTGAATGTCAGCTTTCTTGTCGATGAGGCTCAGCTCGAACATCTCAGATTCTCCACCAGGTTCCAAAATTTTTGCCCTAACACCATCTAGCTGCAATATCCACAAAAAAGTCAGACGAAATGACTGTGCTAGTCCACATGAAACCCTAGACTAGGTGAGAAACACACACAAAACTTGTGGTTACATTCCATTAAAGTACTTGCCCTTGGCATCAATATATTACTGCATTCTATTTCCCACCTTTGGAAAGTTTCACAGTAGTCTGATATGAGAATACTAGAAACCTCTGATTGTACATTCTCTTCCAATCACATCTATCCTTGAAAACGGCCTTCCGGCAATGCTGGGCTCCAGCTGAGGGAAAAGCCCGAAGAGCAGGGAACCAAGTCAGGAGAGTAGGGTAGGTGGAGAAAAGAGATGCCTAGTTAGTCTATGCAGGATGTCATCAGCTTTACCTTGTGATGGCTAGATCCTTCCATAGAACTTCCTTCTCCTACTTTAGGTTCACGTTAAGTCGCCATCCCTGACTCATACTTTTTGGAAGGGGCTCAAATATGCAAACACCCAAGTCCGTCATACTCATTTACCTCTGTCTGATTTATTTATTTAACTGACAGAAGCCCGGCAACCAGAGCTATTACTGACGTCGACATTGGCGACGATGGGGAATATAGTTTATTATTATTATTATTTATTCCATGCATTCATGCTTAGTTACAACTCAGCGCATCCTGGGTTCAGGAATGGATGATACCCGTGTTGGCGCAGCAAACATATGGCTAAGGTTGCCAGCTCTTCTGGTTTCACGGAGAAACAATGTTTTTTACTTTTCCCTTTCCTACCGACTGCTTGCGAAGAATGTCTGAAAGCATTATACGATTCTCTGCCCAGCAGCTCTTATAGGGTGCGATCCGGCCAATCACAGCATAGTTTTCCTCATGACTTCGATGTTTCATCATGGCCATTTGAATGACGGCCTCTCCAATCTTATATTGCTTCTCCAAGATATTAAGAATTCTCCAACTCGGTTGCCTGTCCCGGTTTCATTTTTTTTTCATCAGCCTGAGTAAGAATATTTTTCATTCAACTCAAGACACTACTACATCGGATATTTTTCATGCAGGCGTGTCTGAGTCAAGTAAAAAAAAAGTCAGACTCAAATGAAAACCATAGTAGCACAGATTAATGCCTTTTGTGACATATAATACATATGAAAAATGTATTTTTGTGATTGGATTTTCATATTTTACGTTCAATCAAAAAGTCAATAAGTACTCGGGAAATCTGATTTGACTAAAAAATGCTAGGTCTCTGGGACTCAAAATTGAAGAAGCTGGGAGAAAACCAAGTTCTTTCATTCTCATGCACATGGAAAGTGTTTTGCCAAAGACCTTCAGAGAAACTGAGAAATTGGTACCACAAACAGGAACATCATGAGTGCTACTTTGCTATGGCAAAAGGTGATGGCATCCTACCTAGACCAGCAAAGCAACTCTCTTCCTCCCCACCCAACGAACACTCCTGATTTGGCTTCCTACAACTTCTGGCTATTCTCATAATTTAAGTCCACTATTACTGGAAGGCTATTTTCAAAGAAGAGCTGTGCAAGCAAAGCTGTATAGTTATCCCATCTTGGACTACTATGAAGCTTCCAAATGTGGAGAATCAGGATGTAGCAGTGCATAGATGTAAAGAAGGGGGGCTTCAGTGAGTACTTCTGTTGTTTTGTTTTTGCAATATGATGCAGAACTTTCTGACCACATCTTATAAACTGAGTAATCAATTACTTCAACTGTCAGGGCTATCGATATTCATGCACCCTTGAATGAGCATGAGCTAAACCAGATGCAGCACATCTGGCACAAAGAATGGCCTCTAGAGATTGGATGGCTGCACTTGTTTCCCACCGAAAAAAGGCAGAGGAGATCGGTGGCCAATGTGGCATCGATGACCATAATTGGGACTCGAAAGCCATTGCGTACAGAGATCTTCCGGGGTGTGAGGTCATTGTCACCTCCCCTGGTGTGGAACTGGAGGAGGCTGGCATTCACCCCAAGCTCCCCATGAAGCACTTCCATCTGATATGGGAGCACCACCTTCAACTGGTTGTTTTTTGCTTTTAACACAATCTTCCCCTCTTGCACACCATCATCTTTCCCAATTCTCTTTGCTGGGTAGGTAAAGAAAAAATAAACAAAACTTCGAGATTCAGCAAATCCCATTAGAGGTAAGATAACAGTTCAATATTAGTATAACAGGTTAACCCACTGGCATTGACTTATGAGATAGTCTCGTAGTCTCCAAATGGCAAATAAAGTCACTGTCATGCATTGGTAAGTCCATTAGGAACACTATGCTTATCTTATATAAACATTCAAGATTTTTTTTTTAAGATTCAAGATAGTTAGTGATATCAAGAGGAGATTTCACCCATTTCGATATCACGTGTCGAAGTCGAGCGTTCCTTAATTTTAGGGTAGGCCTAACCCTCTTGAAGCTAAATATATATCTATTTTTTTTTTACTATCGTAGTTGCTTACTGTCTAGTACCTAACATCAACATTGCCCCCCACCTTTTTGCCTGTCCATGAAAAAATCCACTTTCTTCTTAAAGATAGTCAGAGAAGGGGCAGTCACTACTTCGTCATCTAACACATTCCACGCGTTCACCACTCTGCAAAGAATGAATTCCTGTCTCGACCTGAGCCGCACCTGCGGTTTGCACACCTTAAGTTGGTTACCTCTCGTTCTCTTGCTGCCATCAAACTGGAAAAACCTACCACACTCGACATTTATATATTCCTTTAATTATCTTGAAGGCCTGGATATAACTCTCTTGACTCTTGACTCTTGACACCATCTGTAAATGGTCTTCCTAGCTGGTGGATCAATTCCAAAACGTGTGTGGAACAGCCGTTGTACAGTTGTTAGTGTTAGTATTTTCAAACTGCAGAACACAGAACGCCTTTTGTTGTGGAGTCGCCATTTTTGCAACACGGTCTCCCCTGGCGGCACAAGCGCGAAACACTTATCCGCGTCAATTACAAACAAACTTTGAGAGTTTTCCTAACAATTGATACATATCACGTTATTGTAGGCTCACTGGTTACTTCATTATAAACATGTGAAAATGTTACCTTCTTTTTTAATTACCCTGTACTTCGATACGTATCAAAGACATTCACTATACACAGGTTTCAAAGGCCATATACAGGTACTCATGTTAACAAACTATTTTTAAATATCAGATTCCTGGTTTTTATATGCGCCTTTTGTCACAAAATATCTTGCCTAGATAAGAGTTAAAGTAAGAATTGCATTCATGATTTCAGTGATTATTTGAAAGACGCTCTCTTTTCTAATGCCGAATTCGAGCTTGTGGTCATTCATGATCATGTCTAGGACGAATTCCTTTCTGTCCATCGCTCATGAAAAATCGCTCAATTATACTCCAGAGAAGTCGGTCTTATTGTACGATGAGGAGTCATTGAAGTGATGAAATTTGATATTGATAATGGAATTGAATGATGAAATCAATTTTTCCCTTATTACTTATGCAGAAGTGTTGTACTAGGACAGTGCTGATGGTGCATTGTCATCATTTACATGTATGGCCTTTCAAAAAATTTTTGAGTTTGGGAAACAGACAAAATTCACTGGGAGCTAAATCGGGCGAATACAGCGGGTGATCCATTTCAGTGATCCGTTTGGCGGCCAAAAACTCTCGGACAGACAGGGCTGTGTGAGCTGGCGCGTTATCGTGATGCAGGATCCACGAGTTCTCCTTCCACAGATCGCCCCTTTTCCTCCTCGCAGCCTCACGCAACTCTTCCAAACGTTCTTGTACAACATCTGGTTGACTGTCCTTCTGGCACGAATTCTGAGTGGACGATTCCTTTGACATCAAAAAAACAAATCAGCATAGTCTTGATTTTCGACTTTGACATTCGGGCTTTCTTCTGTCTCGGTGAATTTTCAGTTCTCCATTCAAGGGATTGACGTTTCGTTTCCGGATCATATTGATAACACCATGTCTCATCTCCAGTGATGATTCTTTCCAAAATATTTCCTTCTCCAGCTCTTTCTGAGAGATTCAAACAAACGTCCAATCGCCTTTGTTTTTGTTCAGCTGTCAGCAACCGAGGCANCTCAAATATAGGAACCACATCTCACTTCATCCCACCTTTCCCTAATCGCAACAAGCGGCATCTATAGCACCCTCGAACAGTTCTTTATCTAAATTCAACTCTTCAGCTATCATTCTAACTGTCAACCGTCTGCCTGAACGCACCAAATCCGTAACTTTTGAGACATTTTCAGGTGTTCCTTTGGTGATAGGCGATCGATAACGCTGGTCGTCATTGACGTCATCTCTTCCCTCTTTAAACCTTTTATGCCACAAAAAAATTGCGTTCTTGACATGGTATGATCACCATAAATTTTTCTTAACATTTCGAGCGCTGAGAATTTCCCCAGTTTAACACAAAATATGACGTTAGTTCTATGTTCGAGATTACGCTCCATTTCAAATCCGCCAGCGCACACAAATACGGTCTACCTTAACTGGCCACAGCTCGCAGCGCACTGGTCAGACCACACTGAAACTTTTTATTATTAAAATAATATTATTATTATTATTTATTATTATTATTATTTATTATTATTATTATTTATTATTATTATTTATTATTATTATTAATAATAATTATTATTAATAATTACTATTAATAATAATAATTATTAGGTTATTATTATTAGCCCGGTTATTAGCTAGGGCTCCCTCCATGTTACTGTCATAGCCCCACTCCCCTCCTCTTTCTCAAAGTTCAGTAATAAAACCAGTCTGGAAACATAATAGCCACACCTCGTATCCCACCCAATATCACATAGGCTACATGCAGAGAGGAGAGAATAATATTTGAAAGTTATGCTCACGGTCAAAAGTGATGTTGGCCACTTGATGTGCACGATTGGGATCAGGAGGAAATCGTACAGGCTCAAAGTCAACCTTTATGCCCTCTGCCACAGGAGTCACAAACACATTCTGTGATTGATAAGAGCATGTCACTAACATATACTGTCATGTCAAAATGACAAGGAAAAAGCCAAGGTAGGCTTCTCATAATTGCCATTTGTGGGCTTCATTCTGCTTAGCTTTTGTTAAATTTGAATAAAACTTTCCCTATGCCTTCCCCTATTGACATCAGCATTAAAGTGATAACAATGGAGCCTTGGTAAGGGGCCTGTCCACGCCAAGTGGTCCTAGAATTTTAGCCGAAATTTTTCCTAACTATGCAAATTTCACATTCGCCACAGAAGTTCATAATCTCTTTTCCTAGAAGACATGAGTGAAAGAGAATATTACATTGAAAAATGAAAGAATTAGACATAATTATGATATATTATTCATACCACTCTCATGATACTAAAAAATGTGATGAAAATGCACATCTGGAGAGACTGAATTAGACTACTGAAAGAGATGCCAGCATGGGCTTTCCATGCACACTGATAATTTAAAATCAGGACAGGTGTGAAGAGTAGATTTCAATGGTTAACATTTGAATGATATCTTAAAAATAAAATAAATATATATGTACAGATTTCTCATTTCAAAATACATTTTTGGAACATGTCACATCCGACACCGTCACAAAATTGGCTTATTTTCTGTTTCAATAGTTTTCATATTGGGGTGACTTACACTAATTCCAGGCATTCATTCCATCTATAGAATGAACATGAAACTAAATTATTAGGATCTGCTCAATGGCAGATATGAGAACATTAGTGCAAGTGATGTAAACTTGAGGTTCACAAAATGTCACATCCGACACTTCTTTGCTCATAGGTACACCTCTAACATAAGAGAGAGTGCAAGACTTTGGATTATATAACTTTCAGTCACCACCCAAATAAAATTGTAACAGCCTTGTAACAGCCTTGTAACAGCCCAAATTGTAACAAATCAGCATATAATATGCTGATTTGTCAGCCATAATATAGTTAAATACATTTTGTATACAAAAAATATTACTCTGGATGTCACATCCGACACCGTGGACAGACCCTAAGCCTATATGATAATGTACAAAGACACCAGTAATTAAAAATTGAATGGATGAATGTCTGGGCCATCCAAGCCATCAATTCTTATTCAGAGAAAATGACAGAAAGGTGCATTCATGCTTGGATGAGAAAATCACAATGATGGAAAATTTGCCCTTGACAGTATGCCCACCAGCTGTCACTAGTGTTCAATCAAGAGAAATTTTAGAAACTTTTACCAAGTACTGCGAGTTTGCAGAGGAAATTATGGGAAATTGATAACCTGGATGGTGATGGGTTTTTGAGCAGAGTTGATGATCCCAATTGAGAGGACTTTGGGTGAGTCATCAGAGCGCACAAGTCCCAGGTGGAGAACTTGGGCAGCAGAATACATTCCAGGTTCTGTTAGGACTTCCACATCAGCCAGCATTTGCTCACTCCCCTCCATATGACTCCCATTGATCTTGACTCTAAATAAGTCAAGCACATTGCTCTCATCACTTTTGCAGTCCACTGAACTTTACTTGAACATGGGGGTTGATGAACTTAGGAAGT
Source organism: Darwinula stevensoni (assembly GCA_905338385.1). Classification (NCBI taxonomy): domain Eukaryota; kingdom Metazoa; phylum Arthropoda; class Ostracoda; order Podocopida; family Darwinulidae; genus Darwinula; species Darwinula stevensoni. The sequence goes on from CAJPEV010000043.1 coordinate 247,389, forward strand.
CAAAAGCTTCTAATGAAATTCAGCAATAAAGGAAAGAAAAATAATGATACCAGTAGCTTAGCAGTAGTACTGTAATGACTCTCCATTCTCATGGTGATGGTTAACTTGAAGGCAATACACAGCCTAACTCATGAGTTTCATGAATAAGATCTCCACCACAATAAAACTCACATCACTATCAAGAAGCTGAAGACAGGGGACTACACTCAGAGAATGTTCAAGTCATTACATGAGGACACACACAGTCCCAGGCCTACTCTACATTGTACTTGTACTCAAAGCCTCCCCAAGGGTCATTCTAATGATAATGGCACAGCAGAATCTATAGACATTATTCAAAGTAATACCTACCAGCATTAAGGCAATAGTTCCAATACATGACTGCACTCTGCACTGCCTTGTCCAACCAGAAGTGCTAAACTTTCAGGACTCATTTCAGTAGGCCAAAGAAGGACAAATCAAATGGTATGAGGTCTTTGTATGGGGGTTGTTCAAGGACTACCCACTTCATATCTGTGAGTGCCTCCAAAGTGGTGCAGGTAGTGCACAGATGCATGTTGCCTCCTAATGAGCTCATGTTGATACTGAGATGATTTGGGCACTTACATTTGATGGCCTTTTGCAGTTGCATCTGCTGCAGCAGGCGATACCATTCAGCATTCAATGTCGACTCACTTGCAAGGAAGTCAAACATAAGGGGGCCTTTCATGCCAAAGAACATTGTGAACATCACCTCATCTACCAAGGGCATCATCTCAGGAGGCAACAACTCCTGGTTTTGCAGACCCTGGCATTCACTCTTGGGTGTCAAATAGCAGCACTAACTGTAAGTCTCATCCCAGGTGACTATGTTCTGCAAATATGCATCACTTTCCCTCTGGTATCACTTTGAGTGATTTAGTGTCTGTCCCTCTCCACAGGTTTTCCTGGTCATTGGTCAGGAGATGCAGTGCCCATGGGTGACCTTGTGATATTAGAGGTGCTAGCACATAATGGCATAAATGCTACCAACACTAATGCTCTGTGCTGATGGAATGCACAAACCTACCTGTCTGCATAGATTACTCAATCCACCTTGATATCTACCTCAGTGATGATGACACATGCCTGGCCCAGGCAGGGAGAGCCATGCACATTCGTCAAAGAAGCATAACAAGAAACAGCCCAACTATACAATGTTGACACTGATGGACAGTTCGCCACATACATGGCACTTATTCAACAATGAATTTCAAAAGGGTGCATCTTCTCTGTCACAAGAAATTTGATGACTGCTTACTGTTGCTCCTAGGATACCCCCTCATAGGGTCACTGCCATCTTAAACTGCCTACTGCATAGCAAACAATATGCACCTGACATTGCAACCTGGTTGCAGACACCCCAATCAGTCAGATGTGGCTGAAACCAACAGGGCCAACCAGCCCAACATGCATTGATAGTGTAGCAATACTCACTATCATTTGAATGACTTTTACATTTAAACTACTTTCTGAAAACCTCCAGTACCTACCAGTACTTTTCAAGAGTTAAAAGCAATGAAAGATGCACTGGTACCTGACGAAAGTGATAGACTGATTCTCCTCTGTGACCAGGAACATAGCTCTTTTAACAGGACTGTTTTCAAAGATGGGAACCTCGAAAATGCTCCCATCTTGGAGACCTAAATCCAATTCACCTTCTTCATCATCCAACTCCAGTTGGAAATCCCCTATGTACATGTTTGTTACCTGCATAAGATGGATGAAAAATGTCAACAAGAAAATATTTCTTTAGGAGTTTTTCTAAAATCAGGAAGGTCAATGATGAATCTTGCCTGAAGGGTGGCCATATAATTCTGAACTTCAAGGACCGGTGGGAAGCTATAGTTGAAGGAAATCTTCTTCACATGCTCAAGGCTTCCCACTCCTCTGCCCATCACCTACATTCAAGTAAAGTGAAAATAAATATTTAACAAATGACTTATGAAATCAATATTACAACTGGATAAATTATCTGTACAAAAAAATGAAGCACAGGAAGATAAAGAACTGACTTGGAATACATTCATAGAGGGTCTCACTAGACACTGATGAAGCTAACTGCAACTTACAATCAAGAACACTCACATGATACTTGTAAGTGCCAAAGGAAGTGTGAATGTGAAGATGGCTTTTAACAGGGCCTTCTTCCTGGGCCATGAAGACCACTTTGAACGAAGTATTTTTCCCTCCTTCCAGCTCCTGCAAACCCAAGATGGTGAAGTGATTCTCAACATGGTCAGTTATGACTCAGACACTTTTCACTGAATTCTAATGCATAGATTGCCATTGTTATGTCCAAGCCCAACAAGCCTAATACCTGGAGAATAGGCATGTCCACGTGCTTTCACTTGTATGCAAGTCCTGGTTAGGGATGAGTTATTGACCAGTCAAAATGGTCAAATATGGTCAACTATGGCCAATTATGGTCAATGAGGCCAACTTTTTCTTTTCCTGCACAGCTTGAGCTCCATTTATATGCCATGACTCACAAGTGATAGACTAGGCATGGGAAGCTGACTGGTCAACATGGTCATTTCTGGGAAGTTGCATATTACAGCCACTTCACAGCCAATTCCCTCTTTCTTGAAGAATTTCTAGACTGTTCCTGGTGGTTTCATAACAGATCACAGATAGTTTTTAAAGCCTACACCTTAGCTACCTAATACTGGACAAATTCATGCATGCATGTACACAACGACACAAATAAAAGTCAGGCAGTGGAGGAATGATAAGCATAAAGTTATTGCAGCCAAGACCACAGTCTCACCCAGCCAAGTAGGGCCAATTGAACTTAAGTCGAGCCATACCATACAGACCTAGGTCTAAGCAAAGCACCACTAAGATGTCACTTTCTAAACATTGGCCAACAGAAAAATCAGTAGCCTTGCTCAAGGAAGTTCTTCATAGCTAGATTAATTTTTTTAGGCATAGGCCTAGGCATAATCCAAGTACTCGTCCCTTGATCACAGACTCTGAGAATAATTTTATGCTTTGATGCAGACTAATGGCCAAGACCATGACAGGCTTTGCACTAAAGCTGTAACTTAGATCTTGAACCTAAACTTTTGAAGTCCTTAAGGCTGTAAGATCTTGAACAACAGGCTATGTCTGCACACACACTCTACACCATTCAGGTGAGAAGTCGTGGTAGTTTGAGCATTTGTTATAATATTTTCATACACAACAGGTGCCACAGTCCAGATGTTTGGCAGGCTGCAAGAATATAACTTTAAAATGGAACTGGTTCTTTAGTTTCAGTGCTGGAGGACATATGGCCACAGTTATGAGATGTATAAAAAGCTCTTAAATCACAGAATTAAGAAAATAAAAGAGCACTCAATAATGGTCAACAATGGTCAGTAACTGATCAACTGACCCGGTCAGTTGACCGCCCCATCACAATTTCTGGTTCTACTTTTGTGCAAGCTGCATCAACCTAACAACTAACCAAAACAGATGGGAAATTTTTAAACTTTCCTCAGTTATGGGAGAAGGTACTATTACAAGATACTTATAATATCTTCTATATATATAATATGCTAATGTAAGTTTGTAAGCCGCATTGCGATGTTATGCAAATTGATATCCTGACCTATTATGTATCGCTCGAAAGCCTATGGTCAAGAGGGGTGCATCGAGCAATCAGATTAGAAAAATCTTCAATCCAGGATGAGTTACAAGTGATCAAATTTTTCACCATTATGCAACCCTGTTCTGTACTGAGTCCTGCACGGGCTGATTTCCCGGTACCTGACCCGAAAGGCCCGATTCAATTCATGGCCAGCACTGACCTGAAACTCGAACTCCAACAAAAAATTCGGCTTGACCCTACTCGACCTGAAGGATCATGAAAAGTTCGGTCTAGATGGTCCGCGGGTCGGATGCGTTCGGGCTGGGCCAAAGCCGTGCAGGACTCTAGCCCCCCCCGCCCCCCTATTCCTCCAATAGCGAAAACGATGACTGTTTCATCCATGAAACATTTAAAAAACTCTTTATACACTCCCTGTAATGAAACACTGGACAGGACTATAGAGCGTCATTGTTACAGTGTGCACCAAAAGTCAATGTGAATATAGAGCCTGGACCCTGATAAAGCCGATACCCAGAGAACAATGGTAACTATACCTCAAATGTCGTGTTCCAATAGGTTTTGAATTTAAAATACTGTACACAGTGGCGTATTTTGGCTGAGGGGTCAGGGGGGGGGCAGGGCAACAGCACGGGGGCGCCACACCCTACCCTAGTGATATGAGGTGAGGTAATATCCCACACAGCACAGGTATATCCCAAAGATATCCCAGAGATATCCCCTTGGGACAAGTGGGATGTCCCAGAGACAAGGAGTAGGGACATCTTAGGGATATCAAAATGTCTGGGCCCAATGAAATCCCAAGGATGTCCCTTTCTTGAAGAAATAGCATATCTCAGAGATGTCCCAGGGATATTCCCTTGGGGCAAGTGAGAAGTCTCAGGTAGTACTCGTAGGGGCCTTCCTATTCCTTCCTACCCATATGGACTCATTTCCTATCGCAAAGGAGAACCCATTGCTTTCGTAGATGTCTCTATTTTATATAGGACCACCTAATCTAAAGTTTTTGATCGATTGAAGAATAACGATTAAGGGGGAGGAAAATACCATTCCTAAAGGAAGCCCCATCATAGGAAGCCACATCTCCAGGGGATGAAATTTAGCCCTTTTACACGAGGGGTCATGGATGATATGATGTAGTCTTATGCCTTTCAAATTGTATGGGCTCAGGCCTCCAACCAATATACAGGGTGGTTGAAAAGTAACTCCCTATTGAAAACTGCTTATAACGAGAGACGAGAGCAGCCCATAATGGCCTGTCACCTGACACTGCGTGAGCGTTCTCAGCTGGCCTCTCGTTACAAAGTGTGGCAGTCCGTGGTACAGGTGCAGAGATGGTGGCGGAATGTTCACAGACCTCGTGCTTCAGTGGATGCCAAGACCATCAGGAACTGCCATTCCAAGCTGATGAATACGGGATCTGTGGTAGATACTCGCAAAAGTGGTCGTCCCTCGACATCCAGGTCAGAGGAAAATGTGCATGTGGTGCAGGATATGTTCATCCGAAGTCCCAAAAAGTCAACACGCCAGACTGCTTGTGAAAGTGGCCTAACTCACCACACGATCCAAACTGTTTTGAAGGAGTTAAATTTTCATCCTTGGAAGCCGCATTCTTGTCAGGCACTATTGGCGGAAGACTGTGATCGTCGGATGGAGTATGGGGATATCATGCTTGCTTGGTATGCAGACTGGCCCCAGTTGTTTAACAACATCGTTTGGAGTGACGAAGCCATATTTCATGTGGGGGGGATTTGTGAAATGCCACAATTGTCACTACAGGGCACGAGAGGATCCTGGGGCCACTGTTGAAAAGATGCAAAATTGCCCTAAGGTCACAGTGTGGTGCGGCATGACATCCAACCAGGTTGTGGGCCCATTCCTTATTCGGGACACAATGAACGCAGATCTGTACCTAACCATGCCTGATGATGATGTTTGGCCTATTGTGTCCACTTGGGACAACGTCAACAACCTCATCTTCATGCAAGATGGTGCCCCTCCTCATTTTGCACTCACTGTCCGTGAGTGGCTCGACATCCAATTTCCAGGACGTTGGCTGGGTTGTCGTGGTCCACATATGAATGGCCAGCAAGGAGCCCTGACCTCACGCCATGTGACTTTTTCCTGTGGGGGTGGGCGAAGGAGGAGGTTTACCGCACCAAACCACAAACTCTGGATCAACTGGAGGATCACATTCGGCATGTTCTGACCAACATACCACCGGAGTTCCTGCTGAAGTCAGTCAAGNCCACACTTTGTAACGAGAGGCCAGCTGAGAACGCTCACGCAGTGTCAGGTGACAGGCCATTATGGGCTGCTCTCGTCTCTCGTTATTAGCAATTTTCAATAGGGAGTTATTTTTCAACCACCCTGTAGTTGTATCCAGACATGATTAATGAGAATATAAAGGAATAAATTAAAATTCGGACCGCAATTTTTTCACTTTCCCTGATGGCAGTTTTCCTTATGGATGGTACGAAAATCCTTACTTCTCCTCAGGACAAATCAAGTAGATGAATTTGATAGAAAAGATCTGAGGTTGAAGATTAGGGCTCATGGGAGACATCTACCGTCGAAGCTGTGCACCTGACTGAAGGCAACAGAGAGCACTGAAGATGCCTAAAGACATCCCTAAAATGTCCCTAAGACATCCTCCTCAAGATATCAAAAAGCGTTTGACTGAAGATATCTCTAAGATATCGACTGAAGATGTCTAAAAGATGTCCTGAAGACATCCCTTAGGGAGATGTCTGAAACCATCCGAAAGATGTCTTCAGGATATCCTATAAAGACATGGGGACAAGTCGTCCAGTTAGGGACATCCCTGGGATATCCTTGTGCTGTGTGGGATGAAGGGCGTACCAAAAGTATCGAGACTGGCTATAATTTTCTTAATGTGTGCCACGAAAATCTAATCTAGTTTCCTTCAATATGTAACAAATATGCAATTTACTCTCAGAAGTACAAGTTGCTCTCTCTCTTATGATTAAGAAAATACAGGCAGTGAAAGAAACACCTGCACCAGAAATTCCAGATGCAACGACACATTCAGTCATCTTGTGGATCATCATGAACCTTCTCCAAGTAATCCCCTTTGATTGAATTGATGATGTGGATTGATGACCTGAACCACTGTGGTTCAGGGCATCAATCCGCAGGTGTGAATCGCAGTGGCAGAAATGCGTCCCCCTCAAAGGGGACTACGTGGTTCATGATGATCCACAAGACGACTGAATGTGTTGTCGCGTCTGGAATTTCTGGTGCATGTGTTCCTTTCACTGCCTGTATTTTCTTAATCATAAGAGAGAGCAACTTGTACTTCTGAGTGTGAGTTGCATATTTGTTACATATTGAAGGAAACTGGATTAGATTTTCGTGGCAAACACATTAAGAAAATTATAGCCAGAGTTTTGATACTTTTGGTACGCCCTTCGTATTACCTCCAAGGGGGCGCCAAGACCTGTCCCAAGGGAGCCAGGGGGCAGCTGCCTCCTCCATCCCCAGTAAAATACGCCACTGACTACACATTTTTGAATGTCAACTTTTAAAATTCATAAAAAATTCTCGTGTTCTTTGATGAAAACCAAGACAAAATTTCTACAGCTACTGTTCTATGGTGGAGTCCAAAACATTTCCCTTTACACCATATGCCTTCAGGATTATTTGCAGTAAAATCTGGAAAATGCTACATTGTAATTTCGCACAATTTGCGCGGGGTTCCGCTAGTTTGAATAATGATGAACACAACTTTCTAGGACCCTTATTTATACCTAATTGCACTTTGCATTTGGCAAAAGAAGTCAAATTAATTGGTATTTTCAGTTTATAATCATCAAAAGTCGATTTTCAACCCTTTGAGTAACAGACCTTGTCAAGAAAGAAAGAGTAGTGGAAATGGATGGTGGAGCTGGAAATAGATTCCAAATCCACAATGGAATCCACCTCTTCATTTATGACCATAACTTCCAGGACTCGAGGAACTCCAACCAACCTGGATGAAAGTCAATTCTCTATATGAATGTGTGTTTCTTTCTGTGTTTGTGTTCAGCAGCAGGAATATTTGCAGGTAAGCATAAAATTTCAAAATGGGTCACCCTGCATATGCAGCGGAGAGAAATGTAGCGTATAATTGAAAACTGCATTGTTTTGCTGGCCCACTCTGTATGACAAGGAATGAGTTTCTGAAATGCTCCAATGCATGTATCATAACATGAGAAAGATCTTTCAGAACTTCGGATTAAAAAAGAGAGATAAAGACTTTTTACAGCTAAGTAACTTGTCTATTGTAATACAACCTATAGAATTCAATGGTCAAAAACATAGAATTCTATCAATTTGATCAGTAATCACACAGCACTCCAGAGAGGACTGAAACGTCAAAAGGATACAATGAAAATCACACATTGCAAGTACACTCACTGGCTCCCAAAATCAAGAACAGGAGGCAAGAACTTCAGTTTATAGATGTGGGGATCCACTTCATCTGGTTGCCTGAAAGAGAGAAGACATGAGTTAGGACTTCAAAAGTAATATATTTTCCAGTATGGTCTTGTGCCACTTCCCAGAAAATACCAAGACTTGACAGATATTGTGTCACCAACACAATACCGACAATAGACCTTAAATTACGTAACAGGTACAGGGACTGGCAGAAGTAGCACATCAGGATTAATGCAATTTCAGGAATTTCATGTCCATCCTATCCTTATCATTAGAACTCAGAATCACATCCATTCTACTCTTGAGTATACATGCAGAAACCCAATGCCAATGCTTCCATGTTGACTATTCCTTTGTCTTCGGGTATATAAAAATCATTAAATTCAGCATTCTAGTTAAAACTATTCACAAGTCAAGCTGCTACAATGTCAGCCTTTAAGGGAAAACTATGAGTCAAACATAATCTTATTAACCTCAACACTTTGAGAGTTGAGCACTTTACACACACATTTCATCTTTGATTGATGGTCAAGCACTTTCCCATAAAATGATGGAATTTAGCATTTACTTTTAAAAATAATAATGACGCTGGGAATCTTAAACCGGCAGTTCCCAAACTGTGGGTCGCGAGAGGCATCAAGGTGGGTCAAATACATTCTCCCTGTATGAAAAATAACTGCATCTGCATCTGCTCAGGATAAAACATGCCCTGCAGAAAAGGTAGATCAGTTTTCTTCACGTTATAATAACCTTGAAAAAACCTCTTTCTGGACTCCAGTGGGGTGTGAAATTCTCTGTACATCAGGAAGTGGGTCGTGATTCAAAGAAGTCTGGGAACTGCTGTCTTAAACAATACTTAATTCAAACTTTCAGAAGGCCTCCTTAGTGAGTTATACAAAAGGAATATGTAAAAAAAAATTGCTTAATCCAGATAGAAAAAAAAAGCAGGAATTGTATAAAGAAGATATGCTGAATGATTGAAGTTTTCATCATGATGCTCTTGCATATATTCCCAAGCTAATCACTTTCGTATCTGAGGAGCACTTCATCAATATGAATCTGTGTGCAATGAAAGAGTCTGATGTACAGCCTGGAATGGATCTTTTTCAATCAATTCATCCTTACTGACACATGCAGTCTTACCTTCCCACATGAAAAATCCATATATAACAGGGTGTGTGATTCTATATGGTCATGTATGATCACATTTTAGCCATATATCACCATATATGTATTCACATATTAGCAATTGTATGGTGTATAATATATTTTACCTGCATTGCAATATTAAGTGTGGTGGGCAAATGGCATCATGTCTGATGAGTGGTGAATATCCATAGATAAGTCTTATGGTTGTAAGTAAAACACAGCATGAGCTCAGTGGTGTATTTCGGCTGAAGAGTAAAATACGACACTGCATGAGGTTGTTACACACAAGGGTAATTGATCTTCAGATGCCTCTGCAATTAATTTTTAGTGCACCCATTATATTTTACATGAAATATTAGTTATGTATAATCTTTAAAGTAATTTGCAAAAAGTTTGGTTTCGAACCCCCCCCCCCCCCTCCAGCTGAAAATCCTTGTTGGAAACAGCTATAATATCCAGCTGGACCCCAGTTGGAAATTCAGACTGATTCCAATTGGGTAGCAGCTGGAAAGTAAAGTCAGATCCAGATTGTTTCCAAATGCAATACACTGGTGGAATGAGAATGTTTTTGTTGGCTATTCTTGCTGGAGTTCCATCTACAGAAGTACAGTACATGTCAAAATTAACGTACCAGGGTTATCTCCTATTCAACGTCTTCATTGAATCGGGAAACATAGTGGCTGCAGAAGGCAAGAGGGCATGCTCATAAATGGTTTTCAGCAGATGCGCATCCAGGTTCTGGATGAAGGTGCAGATCTTCCCAATCCCTCCAACATAGAGGCAGCCCCAAGCATCACCTTACCCAGGTGCTTGACAGTCCGAGTGATCACTCTTTTCCCTCCACCATTCCAGTCTCTCGATATATTTTAAGCCAACCAACCTTTGCTGGCTTTGAGATCTTTTTGTACTTTGCGATGGGGCAGAAGAGAGCTTTGGACACAAGGGACGAGCGATTCTTCATTGAAAGTAGCATTTTTCCTCACGCCGAAGAAAAACAGCTGCATAACAGGGATGTAACGAACTAGAGTCACCCACTTTTTAGGCAGATCAGCACTCATGGGCAGCTGTCCTATGCAAAATGTTTGAGCTGCATAGGTACCCTATATTTCGAGATAATCCTGGTACATTAATTTTGACGACCACTGTAGCTGAATTTCAACAGTAAATTCAGCTATATTCCAAATGAAGGGTCATCTGTATGAAATTCTAACAGTAAAATTTCAGATGTAAAACAACCTGTAATCTATCATTTTTCAGCTCTTTGCCAGCTGGAAATGGTCAGAATATACAGCTTCTGTCCACCTGGAAAATTCCAGTTGGGATTTCAAACTGAGCCCTACCCTCTCTAGATAGCATGAGCATATTGTGAATGAAAAAAGTGTGGGGGGGGGCATGGGAAGTCAAGGACACTTATTGTGCATTTCATACATCTTTTCCTTTGTACTGATGCATTTTTTTGCTGTTGTAAAGTGGGGGGCACATGTCGTGCCATGCCTTCATTCAACAATTCCTTCATTGGATTATTTCAGAAAGAAATACAGCTTTTTGTTCCCATTTATCTTGTGAGTTGTCAGTCAAAATGAAGAAGACACTCTTAAATGAGTAAGCCAAGTTTTGTCATGAAATAAAATTACTGATGAAAATACTTGTGAAGGTTCAAGTTTATAATATTGACATCTTCACCTTCATTAACAATGTTCCAAATGTTGAACACCATGAAAAACGAATTCTTTAAGTAATTGACTATGGTCTGTGAACAATTAAAATTGATTTGATTGTAAGTAAAGTATGGTGACTTGCATATGAATGATTATACAGTATTTGATGGATTATGGACCCTTTTTGGATACAGGCATGTTTCAGGGAATCTCACCATACATATATATGACATAGCATATATGGACTGTATGTGGTGCATTTGTAAGAACTAATATATGAAAATGTATGGGATCATATGTTTTCATTCTCATATGATTTTATGTGACTTGTGTCAAGCCCCATATATGTTCAACATATGTTCATATATGAATTGCACTATATGGTCATATATACCCCATATACGAGGTGCGATCCAAAAGTTTAGGGAATTCATTGATAAACAATACAAGAGATGAAATACAAAATATTATGCAAAATCTTCTTCAAAATAGTCCCCTCTGTGGTTGATACAGCGAGTCCACCGGTCCTTCCATGTTACAAAACAGCGCTGGAACTTCAACTGAGGGATATTGCTCAGTACCGCCAGCATTTTCTGTTGAATCTCTTCTACGCTATTAAAACGAAGAACTTTCAATTTGGTTTTCATTTTTGGAAACAAAAAAGTCTGAAGGTGCTAAATCTTGCAGTTGAATCCTTTGGCAGCTGCTATAGGAGAGGTCCGTGAGGTTTACTACATCAAGGATGGTCATTTGTCTATCCGACCGAATGAGGTCATTGATGAGGGCAATGTGTTCATCTGTTCTTGCAGTTGAAGGACAACCCGAATGTTCTGCGTCTTCAGTGCTTTCCAACCCACCCATACCTTTTTTATGCCACTCATAAACTCTTTTTTTTTCCTCATTGCATCTTCACCATAAGCTTACGTCAGAATTTGACAAGTTTCTGAAAGTTTTTGGTCCAATTTTAAGCAAAATTTCATACAAACTCTGCTCGTGAAGCTCATCGCAGACACACTAAGACACTATCTCACTTAAACTGCTCTGGGAGCCAACCGAAGGGCCCTACATTGGTCAAGGTCATATCATTTGAAACATAATGGACTCACCACTACTCCAACATGACGTTTTAATGTTAGGTTCAACAGGTCTAGAGGTCAATTCTTGAAACCTTTGGATCGCACCTCATATGATGGATGGTCTAAATATATGGCTATTTCATATATGGTCTTATATGAAATTTTAAAGCAGGATGTGTTTAGTGATCAGTAGATTGGAGGGGGTGACACCAGAACAACGAGCTCAACTCATTGTTCTGGTGTCAGCATGGTTGGTATGTGTTTCCTTTAATTGTGTTCAGTTAGCGCCTGCTAAGCAAAAACATTTTATGAAAAGTTGTTTTTTCTCACTTGTCAACTGACTTTTGTGTAACACTGTACATCCCAGAGATCAATGCTACCCATATGAAAATTTCATATAAGACCATATATGAAATGGCCATATATTTAGCCAGTCCAACATACAGGGTGCAGCAGAATGGAGTCCCACATTTAAAAGGTCAATAAAAAAGAAACGATAAAAGATACAAAAAACAAACTTTTATTTCTGAAAAGTACATGTAATAAGGTTTCATTTACTTAGGTTTTAAAAATTATGTCGGGCAAATGGCGGCCGTCATGGATGATACACTTCCGAAGTGCTTCCCTGAAGTGTTGC
>CAJPEV010000044.1:0-259683 GCA_905338385.1 Darwinula stevensoni
CCCCCCCCCCCCCCCCCCCCCCCCCGGGAATAAACCAGCGGACGCCCATGGACCGAAGCGATTGATGCAATAGCGGGGAGCTTTATGTTGACTACCCTGTACGCCCAATCTACAGTGGTGAAGGTGTTGGGAAAGTCTTACCTACACTGTCGACTGTATGGGAGTGCTCTGGAATCATAATAAAAAGTTGGCTCTTAAGAGAAAGGGTAATAGAAAAGTTCTTACTGACGGTGTCCCCACATGATACCGACTTCCCTATTACCAAATTTACTCCAACTTTATTGTTTGTGTTTCCGCATCAGTGGAAATTTGAAAGGAGTGTCAGAGGCTCGACCGAAGCGATTGATGCAATAGCGGGGAGCTTTATGTTGACTACCGTGTACGCCCAACTCGAAAAAATGCAGTCCTTTCTCATTAGTCGTTTTCACCAGTCACGAAGGAGGGCCTACCGAACTCGAGTGGAGTGGAATGAACGTTCGAAAGGTGTAGTTTTCGAGGAGTCGAGGTGTAGACCCAGCCGACTTTAGTATTCGTGTTTTTTACTTAGGAACCTAGAGGCTGACTCACCCAATGTGATCGGTAAGAGAATTTTGCTCGATCGTGAAGGAACAATGAAGACGGAATCGATTTCGTTCTGTAGTATTCTTTAGTATTCCTCACGTACGATATTACTTTTCTTGCTTTTTGCTTTAGCAATTTTACCTCTAGTCGTTCTTGACAATGAATTTTCATCGATTCTTTCAAAATACGCGAACTTGCACACGTATGAAATCTTTTCATACGAATTTCTTTGCTGGATTTGCAGAAATCGTAAAGATTTGAGAAGAATGCATCGTTCATTTCCTCTGAATTCGCCTGTTCCAAAATGGACGAGCATCTCGACCACTTTCTGAAAATCTTTCTCTTTCTGCTCGCATTTCAGGTATAAACATGTGACATATTCCGATAAGGTAAGATAAGGAAAGATAACCTATTTGCGAAAACGACGCGACCGAGGGAGTTTCAAGTCTTAGCACCAAGCCTTATGGATTGCGAGAGCTAATTCATTCCCGCATTTTACAGTCTGTTGAGGTCATTCACAATATCAAAGATCCAGGATTGATTCCTGGGATGTCCCATTTACTTCCCAAGCAGGATATTTGGGCAAATCCAGAGGATGTGTGCAGCACAATTCCTCCAGCGAGATTCGAGTTTTTCTCGACTGTCTCCTTACAAAGCTTTGATATATCTATCCTGGGATGTCCTATTTACTTCCCAAGCAGGATATTTGGGCAAATCCAGAGGATGTGTGCAGCACAATTCCTCCAGCGAGATTCGAGTTTTTCTCGACTGTCTCCTTACAAAGCTTTGATATATCTCCAAAAAAAAAACAATCTCATTGAGTTATTTTCCATCGCTTTTCCATCGCTTTCTTATTATGCTGGTATTGGTTGCCTGTGAACCCTTCCACTGACAGATGGAAATTTAAATCTTTAACCTCCTCCTGGAACCTATTTCATGGAATTAACAAGCCAACAAGTTTACAAGTTACAAGTGATTCGCTTGTAATTAAAAGTTCCTTCATATTCTGTTCCATATAAATTTACAATGTGAGGTGCAAATACCCCTTTCCGAAAAAAAAAAACAGCGGTGGAGGTCAGGATTGGCAAGCGCGGTCATCCTCCCAGATCCCGAGATCGGCCTATGGGGCACCGGTCTCTCACTCCCTCACCCTTGTCTTATACTTTTCCTGCTACTTCACCAATACTCTAACATAGAGCAGTCGGTGTACAATGGATTACGAAGCCATCGTTCTTTCAGTGAAGAGGCAGTTGTATATTAGCTGTCGCCTTCCTAATAATTACGGTAATGGCATTGACATCATATGCCGTATCTGTGAGATATCTGAGCAAACGGGGAGGAGATGGTGGGGTGAATTTCGCATGACTAGTCAGGTGCGGGATGGGAGAAAGGGTGAGAGTGGGCGGAAGAAAATAATTGACATAGAAATGTTTCTTTCACCATTGACAAGTGATCTCGACCGATGAGATCATCGCCTCAGTGAGGCAAGTCGATACCCAACTCTGATAGGCTCTGCCACAAAAGCCTCAAGTTTTGGAAGAAGCAGTGCAGGTAGCTGTGCGTAGGGACCTACGGTACATGTCGCTCGAGGATGTTCGTCAGAGAAAAATTGAAGCCGATTGTCCTCATCTCCTGGATCTCAGAGTAGATTGCGCAGCATGGTTTTTTTTCTTTCAGAGAGGTAAAAAAAAAGCATATAATCTTTGTTGACGAAAATGGACCTCATCTGTGACTGTCGAACAGAGGGTTGATCTATAATGGGTTCAAGATGCAGAAAGAAAGTTGTCACCCAGAAGGGTACAATGTTACCATGGTGTCTGCGAACTCCTTGAAAGAAGGCTTACTCCATCATACCTTCCTCGAGAGAGAGGACTTACTTGTGACAGGTTTCAGGGCTTCCTTTCTGAAACGCCTAACCTGTGTGTGTGAACCTGGTTTGTACGAGCAACTGCTAGATGGCTCACCCGATACCCGTCCAAGTAGCATAGATTTTAAAAATTTAAGTTCTAATGACCTTTCAATTAATATCCTTCAGACACTTCAGTAAAGTTATCGGTAATCATATAGTTCCTTAATTGAGCGCTCGAGAGCTGCTTCTTCATGAATATTGAACTTTTCAAACCTCTTTGTGCACAAGCTGAAAGTTTTCTCGAAAGTTCTTGTACTGCTTGGGAGTGATCGAAGATCTCTCCGGACGGGCTATGACCACGTGCTAAAGGAGGGAATGAAGAATGGCATCAATTCCTTTACTTGGTTTCTTTCATACATGGATTGAGTTCATACTGCATACTGAAAGGAGAGTGATTATGTGCTTTCTTCATGGAGTAGCCCAAGACCAGAAGGCCCCGAAGAAAAAATACTGAATGATAATACTGATGAAATCTTCATCGCAGAACCGGTTTGCATAATGTAAGACATCCAGTTTGAAGAGAGAGAAGCATGAAGCAGCTACGTTGCAGAAAGTTTTAGAGCGGAAGGTTTCAACTGTATTCATTTCGTGGAACTTCTGCGACGCATATGAATAAAAGCGCTTCTCTCACTTTCCCAACGATCTCCTGGAAAATGTCGAGGGGTAGCTGGAGCGGAACTCATTCAGATGCGATTCGTACCATTTACGAGGGCCTTTCAGAAAGCTCAGGGCATGATATTAACATTTTCATATACTGTACACAGAAGCTACAAATTTAATATCTTGACATCCCCTGAACATACAAGTATTGTATACTGAGTATACAACATACTTGTATTATCTGCTGTCCACACACCGTTACGTCTTCATCAACCTCTTACGAAAGCGTACGCGTTACTCTGAGGTACATTTCAAAGCTCTAAATTTACATGACAGGCTACGTTTCGCAAAAACTCCCTTCCAACAAGCCTTGATATAACTGGAAACTACTGCGCGGAAAATTTGTCTGGTGACCATATGGTAACTTTGGCAACAAAAAAAAAGAAAAAATACTTTCAGATAGTCTTGCTAGAATGGGTGTGGCTGACGAGGATGTAAAGGTGAGTGAATATTAGCGAAGAACATATTCAAGGCAAGTTCATGCAATTTTCGTAGGCCATAGATATGATATGTGCAGCATGGTGAGGAGACATGGGTATGTGATTAAATTCCTCGATCTCGTGGTAAAATGAGTGAGGATAATAAATGCAAGAGAGAGAAAGGGGCGTTTCGTAGAAAACCGACTCACTGACAGATCCGTTTCATTGAAAACTGACAAAACGTCAGACAATACGTGTCAACACTGATCGTGGGTAGTTTATTCAGATCTGACAATTTCGGGACGCCACACATTTGGTCGAGTGCAGCTGCAGTGTATAGCGTCTGGACCATCATTAAAGGAACTTGTGACTTTCACATTCTACCGTGATACATGGCCATGTATTCAATGCAAAAGCGAGAGAAAAGAAAGGATTGCTGGCGCTGCATCAAAGGGAAGTGCTTAATGAAATGAAATGGGAAGCCAAGTGTGGAGCCATGCCCGCTAATTTCACTTAGGAAATTAAAAGCTAGGTTTAAGCCGTTACATTTCCTGAGTATGGCTCGGCCTTCTCTGCATTGCGAACTATTCTAGAATGGTGTAGTGGCGGATACACCTATCAGGACATTTTTCTTCAATACAATTATTTTCTAAATCGATTGAGGATGGTTTAGAAGTGAGATGCACGACACTCAAGGCCCCGCCTCTGCTACACTTAGCCGAATGTGATGTTTAGAAACTTTCAAAATGAGAATTCAAAGTGCTTGCATTCTCTAAATCGGTACCGAAACACTAGCATTTATTCGGCAAAATGGTCCCATTTATGCGAAAGAGTCATTACGCGAAGCGATTTTCTGCTAAACGCCCCCAATCCGAGTGAGAATCTTCGGAAGAGTCGAAATGAAACGTGGTGATAGAAGGTTATTTAACATCTCCAACAGCAGCTGCAGTTTTCTCGTTTTCATGACTTGTTTGAGAATGACTACAGTGGGCCCTTTTTTAATTCACATAAAATCTACGTATAAAATCTCGTATTTTCCTCCACAAACAAAGATACGTAAAACTCCTGCTAGAAAAAGATATCATTTAATATAACTGACAGTCATCCCTAACCCCGCCCCCCGGAATTCAGATTCTGAAATCATCATCTAAAAATGAAATTACTAGTATTATTTTGTGGAAGACACAAATGCGGCTGCAAGAACTGAAGGAGTTGGCCATGGATAGAAAATGCTGGCGAGACCATGTCCATTGGGTCACCCGACTAAATGGATAAAACACACACAGTATTATTTTGCCCTGCGATTCTTATCATGAACCAATCGTGACCTCCAGAGGATGCAGGAACACTAAAATGAGCGACTTTGGACTTTGACCAGGCTTGAGAGAGACACGAGACCCACCACTGTGCGATTCACTTGAAGGAGAATGGATGTGGAATTTGACAACGACTGAGGGTATACTGGAACCATGTGTGAACACCGAAGGAGCTATTCCTCAATGGAAGGTGTGTTCGCATTATTCCCCACTTTGTCCTTACATTTTTTCTCCAGATGAAAACAGGGTTATTTTCTCGCTCCAAGATATAAAAATTCCCCTCGCGAATGTGTTTCGCTGAACAGACCTGTCTCGCATTCCACAGGCTTCATCCGCGATGGAAAGTTTTCCCTGCAAGTTTTATCAGTAAGTCAACTTGCAGTAAAATATTTACAGGTGATGAATTTTGGAAAGGTTCTGGAAGGAATCTTTTGGAGTTTTTTTTTCAAGCAAACTTTTTATCTTGCAACATTCTGATCAAGTCTATGCAAGAAAACTATCTGGTATGAACGAGTCTTAGAGTTTCTTACATGCAGGTTGGCACGAAGGCATTCACATTTTGTAACTTGGACAAATACATTTTTCAAGGGACAGTTGGATCCAGTTATACTTCACAGAGAGGTTCATGAGTCTAAGAGGTTTTTTCACTTCCGCAAGATGGCGCTGTATCTCGATAGAGGGCGCTGTCGTTGACCGGGTGTCGCGCATTCAATGCAGTTTTTTTGTTGCATTTATGAAACTGTGTTTCTCCCATAGAAAACGGTAGGGCGTTTTTATTTTAATGTTAACCACCCTATATAATCGAAGAACGAAGTGTATAACTCTCCCTGCCCCGTGGGCGTTCCAGACGTGTCCATATGTGAGTGATGCTAATTGTAATCTGACTCCTATTGTTATAGTGCCGGTGAGATTCGTAATGAAATACGATATGAAACTCGTATAATGAGAGAAACAAAAGTTATGTTATATGAGAGACTGCTGACCAGAATAAGGGTCCAACTGGGTGGCAAAAGAGGAGGACGGATCACATCCACACGCACGAGGGGTGATCGGAAAGTGATCGGAAAAAGACAAGGCCTGTAGCTGCGAACGCAACTTATTTTAGAGCCTGTTACGCATGTATTGTGGTCGTACCTACCCTACACTACTTTTCCACATAGTCACCACCCAGTTTGAGACACTTTTCTCATCGAAAAGAACCAGCTTTTCCACGACATCCTCATATCATTGTGTCCTTTGCGCGTAACCACTCTCGAACCGTATCTTGAACCGCAGCATCTGTAGTGAAAACACGTCCGGCGAGGTGTTTTTTCTCAGGCTCGGAAGTCGCTGGGCGCGAGATCGGGACTGTATGGAGGATGATCGTGGACACAGGATCCAGACACAGGAGCTATTGAGGAGGTTTGGATGGGAAGTCCTCGCAGTCCCAGTGTCCCCTCCATCCTATTGTATTGTAGTGTTCTCTTTAACGAGAGTCTTCGAGGAATAATCATGAATATGCCCTAAAGGGCTCCAATCTGGTGATTTTGAACTTGCAGGATTTCCTATGGAACATCCTCCGGAACAAAACGTCGGACGTCATCGAGATCATCTTTACGGAGGAGGATTTCAGCCCCGAGGAAGGAACCTTCGTGTTGAAAGTGGGCAGAGGAATCAAGTATGAAATCCCATTCTGGAATGATGAAACAGTTCTGTATAAATTCGATGGCCCTGTCTCGGAAAATACATCGGTGTACGTGGAAAATGATGATGCCTGGATTCATTTATACACCAGCAGAGTCACGAGGCCCTTCAAAATCTTCTACTTCGTCATAGATGCCAGTCTGCTTCTCCTTCTCTTATTTATTTCCATCAGTTGATGAAAGAGGCTGAATGATTCAAGCGATGGGTTCATTTGCTGGGAAGGTTTCGTGACCCAGGAGTTTCATGTGACCGGGCTCAACGGCACGATCGAATACAGAGAGGAAGATCCGGTGATCCAGATGCCGAAACGATACGTCTGGCATCTATCTGGACCTCCAGGGACGGGATGGGACTTCCAACTTCAATACCTGGATCTCAATGGCGGCCAGAATGAATTCCTCTACATCGGCGGCGGTTTGTGACACGGATGGGCGCTGAGTCTCACCCCTAGACCCCTCGTGACTTTTTACGCTTCACATTTCTCTTGTACCAG
The DNA here is from genome assembly GCA_905338385.1 of Darwinula stevensoni. Classification (NCBI taxonomy): domain Eukaryota; kingdom Metazoa; phylum Arthropoda; class Ostracoda; order Podocopida; family Darwinulidae; genus Darwinula; species Darwinula stevensoni. The sequence goes on from CAJPEV010000044.1 coordinate 7,042, forward strand.
GACGGGAGGTGCAATCAAGTCGAAGCGGGATGATTTTAAGCAACAAGGAGATGCAGAACAAAAGAAGCATTCGTGTGGCAACCAATGACGCCGTCGTCTACATGGTCATCCCCGTCCGCACAACTGAATGGATAGGCGGTTTCTCTCTCCTCTTTACCCGATACGGTTCGCTCTCCTTGTCTCTCACTTGCGTCACTCGATGATGATGTCAATTGACAGTCGGCTTGTGATGGAGCAGGGAACGAGACCGAGATGACGACGACGACGGAAGAGCCATCGATGTCGGTGTTGCCGATCCCCTCTGGAGATCCTCCATCTATCACCGTGCTACTCCGTCATCCCAAAAGGAAACTCCAAAATCTCGTCACCACTACTTCTTCCTTCACGTTCGCCATCGTCTTCCCATTTCCCATCCTCTCATTCACGATCCCCGTGTTTTCTTTTCCAGACTGCCCATGACGCAGAGACGTGGATGTTTTTCCAGAATCTGACCAAGGAGATCGCCAGAGCGTGCGAAGACTACGTGAAGGAAAACAATCTGTCGAGCACGAGCATCACGTTCGTTACATTACGTTGTACATCGCAAGGGTTGTTCCCTTCGTAAAATCGGTCCCACGATGACCGGAGGTTCGAACCCAAAAGTGAAAAAAGGAGACGCATTTGGTGTTTGCCTTAATTCGTGGCTCCACGAGTTTCTAAGACCAAACGATAGATTTTTGGTCTTGGTCCGTGTCGAATGACGTCGCAGGAATGCAGTCCTGCCCGGGAATCGGTCCACCGAGCGAGATGGACTCGCTGGACCCATCTCCCTACGAACCGATGCCAGTGCAGTAATACCGCTGATCGTTGCCTGGTTCCTCCTACGGGTCCGTACGTGGCTCGATGGCATCATGATCTAAACCCATGGTGTCCAATACGTTCGCCACTCGCCACATTTTACTTTGTATTTTACTGTGTATCAGTCTTGACTAGGGCTGTCACGATAGATCGATGCATCGATACCACTATCGATAGTTGGAGATATCGATAGTTTTTTCGACCATCGCGATGCATCGGCAAAATATTTTAAAGGGGAAATGTCCCATGGGATTGAGGCGAGTACTGTACAATACAGTCCGTCCGGGCGGGGAAAGGAAGAAGCGGCGTGACCCGCATGGGCGAGCAATTTCTTATCACAATCAAATTCTGGAAATGCTGGGACTGACTATAAGAAAGACGGGAAGGGAAAAAAAANTGGGAAATGTCCCATTATATTGAGGCAAGTACAGTTCAATACAGTCCGTCCCGGCGGGGAAAGGAAGAAGCGGCGTGACCCGAATGGGCTTGCGATTTCTTATCACAATCAAATTCCGGAAATGCTGGGACTGACTATATGAAAGACGGGGAAGGGAAAAAAAAAGGTTGGATCGGAGACAGGAAGTGGGAAAGGAGAGGGGGGGAAGCCCAAGAATATTTTTTTTTAATCGTCAGTTTCAGTCTCCGGCTCGATCTCATGAGGTGCATGCTGCGGAAGTGGACTGTTCTTATACTTCCTTCATTTCGAAACGGACATTGGTTAATTCTCTCTCTATATTCCTGTCTATCACTTTAGTATGCAGGCTTAACTTTCTTAATTCTTAAATTGCCTTAGGGCGTTTTATACTTGGGGCGTTTTTCTACCTGAGGTGAAATCAACGTGAATGTGGACGTTGCTTATTCTAGGGTTGTACCGATGTTTCGGCAACCGTCGGTTTGGCACAATCGGCAGGTTTCCTATCTGTCGGCGCCGATGTCCAAATACAGTGTAGAACGAAGAAAATTTGGGCTGCCCTGATGCATCCATCGATGGATGGATGTCATCTTCGATGATTGGTTGCATGGGTGATATGGTTGACGGATAGCATGGTTGGTTTCATTACTCTTTGCGAAGGTCACACCTTCCCCTTGCACCCCAGATTACAAGCGTGAGATATCAATAATAAAAGCCGGATAGACGTCCGCTCTCCGATCGCGGCGAGGAAAGATGGAATCCTCTGCCCCCCCCCACACATTCCCCTTGCACCCCCGATCACAAGCGTGAGATTATGGAAACCGGATAGAAGTCCGCGCTCCGATCGCGGCGAGAAAAGATGGAATCCTTCGGACCCCCCCTCCGATGCATCGATACACTATCCATAGTTTAGGTCGATGCATCGATGTTTTGAAAACTGCTATCATGACAGCCCTAGTCTTGACTGATGACGATTTACAACCTTAAACCTACTTTCAAAAGATTGCGCATTCTTTTTATTAATAATGCATATACTCGTATTTTGTATAATTTGGCGAATATGGTGACCTGATCGCCACAAGTTTGGCGAGCATCGAAATCCTATTAGACACTAATGGTTTAAGTCAGGGGTCTTAAACTCGCGGCGGCATATAGGGCATTCCATGCGAATGTGGCCCGCGGGGCCGGGAGTTTGAGACCCTTGGTCTAAGCGAATCGTGAGGTGCGGTGGGCTATCCACTGCCTCGAGTTTCACCCCCGAAGATCTTTCCTCCTATCTTCATGTGAGGGATTCGATGAGAAATTTCTACTACTATACTAGTACTGGTAAGTTGTCGTAGTAGCCAGTTACGCCCTGATTCTACTGAAACTATTCCCCTTTGTCTTCGACACGATTCCCAATGGTTTCTCACGCAGATCTTAGCGAAAGACAATGAAATTCCTCAACACAATTTCTGAAGAGACCCCCCCGGGAATACTCCAGGCAATTCCGGTCTGGAGGTTGAGAGGAAGATAGTTCTACTTTGCACCTTGGTTGTTGTATGCTTTCGGCTCTAAACAAAGAGATTGAAGGTTGGTGTCTACTCCCAGGCATCAATTGACATCCTCACTCCTGCTGCCGGGGCCAGTGGCGTATTTTACAGGGGGGCAGGTGGGGTAGCCGCCCCCCCTGGCACCCATAGGACAGAGCCTGGCGCCCCCTAGGAATAAGTAATTTTCTCACCTGATATCACCAGGGTGGGGTTTGGCGCTCCCGCTCTGTGACCTTCCCCCCCTGACCCTTCAGCCAAAATTCGCCATTGGCCGGGGTCCATTGTTCCGGCAGAGCGAAATTGCCTTTATGAAGGCAATCCTCTCCATTTCAGAACTGTCTTTGTAAAGACATTCTCTCACTGTTGACTCATTTTCTTCTCTTTTTTTCACTCCTTTTTCTAGCCTCTGCTCTCTGTTCACCAGACTCTCTCTCCCTAAATCTCCCCCCCTCTCACCAGGCACAGAATGCCTGGTAAGAGGAAGACTCGTAAGAATCGGTCCCCGTCTTCCTCCCCCTCCCCACAACCCCCCGTGCCTACACTCCCTCGGCCGAAACGTTAACCCTCTCCATCTTCCCATGCCAACTCCAAACCTGCGTCGTTAGCCTCTGAATCCATACGCTCCCTCAAAAATGCTCCTAATCCGAACGCAGCAATCCCTGTCTCTCCCCACTCGCACACCTCGCCGTCCACGCCTGCAAATTCCTCCCTGCACAGGAGCAATTCACCAGTCGCCCCAGCTCAACCTCAGACAGCCACTAGTAGTTCTCTTTTTCAAAACCCCCTTTTAGTGAATTCTCTCCCCCCGAAATACCAACAGAGGATCGCGCCTTCATGAGCGCCTTCCCTAAGGTGCAATTGCTCGACATCAAGCAAACCAGCTCTGCAGGATTTGTCCTCAGCCTTGCGAAACCTTCGGACATTGCTCGCGTCGCCAGCAAATGGCCCGAATCAGGGATCGGCGGAGAAGCCTTCCCTGCGCGAGCTAGGACCCCGCTATGCAAATTCGTCATTAGAGGCAAGGACCTCCAAGAAGACAGGAGCAATGATCATATCACGGACTTTCTTAACCATCGACCTAGTACTCACAGATTTTAGCTTTTTTTGACTGGGTTAGGATAGCCAAGATGAGCTGCCAACCGCTTCTCGCCAATGTTGTTGATTACTTTGGATTTTGATCCGACTGAAACAGGCCATCTGCGATTTTTACATTTCTTCTGAATCACCCTGCAGGAGTTCCCTCCATGGAAAGGGTTCGTATGGCTGTTTCGACGTCTTTTGCCAATGGTTTCATTGCGAATTGAATTTTCTCACAAAGGGACTTGAAAATAACTTATTAGAAAGTAGGTTCAATAATGGAGCATGGTCAATTGTTTCATCTAATGGCAAGGATGCCGTTACAGAGGAAGGAAAAATGTTCAAATCAGGCGTGAACAGGTCTCGTATAAACTTCACTTTCTTTTTAAAATCCCCCTGCGATTCTTGCGCTGGATAGCCTCATAAATATCCGAGAGAACATTTAGGGTCAGGGTCAGCAACTCCTTTTCCGAATCCTATTCCCCTGCGGCGGGAATCCCTCAGGGATGTGTGATCGCTCCGCTTCTCTTTATCCTTTACGTTAACGATTTATCCTCCCCTCAATACCTCTTAAACTCGACATCCACATGAGCCAGTATGCAGACGACACCGCCCTCTGGCTCTCTGACAGAGAGGTCGCCGTCCTCGAGAGAAGGGCCCAGGCTGCAGTCTCTTCTCTCTCTCTCTTGTCGCATAGCTATGAACCCCTCCAAATCCTCCTTCCTTCTCTTCTCTCAAGATAATAAACCCTAGCGTCAACATTTGCATGACCAGGAATCTCATCCCTCAGTCTCGCTCGACCCGTTTTCTTGGAGTACATTTCTCCAGCAATTTTAGATGGAATAATCATATAGATGTAATCCGCGCCAAAGCTGATAAGTAACTTAACTGCCTTAAAATCCTCTCTGGAGTCAATAGGTGCGAACCCCATGTAATCCTAAAACTCTATTGCACCCACCTTCGCCCTGTACTAACATACGCCTTTGCTGCCTGGGCTAACTGCCCCGAGGCGGTCCTCAGCCCGCTTGAAAGAATCGAACGAGCTGCAATCACATATGCCTATCGACTTCCTAATTATTATTCGAACTCCTATATCTATCGAATTATTGGACTAACACCTCTTCTCCAACACGCCTCTGAATTAGCACTTAATTACTTCAACGACCCTAAAAAGCCAGGAGACATTAAGGAAATACCCTCAAAACTAAATTTTAAAATTTACCATTGGGCGCTTCAAACAGAAAAACCTATCCTTTCCATAAAATTCTTGAACGCCTCGGAAAGAGTTGCACTTTAACTCCCCCCTGCCCCCCTTCTCAGCCCCTCCCCTCCAAGTGAGCTACCCTTTCTCACAACTCACCATCCGTAACCCAACGCCATTATCTCCATCACCACCAGAGAGGGGGGGCCCTCTCTCTTTAAAAAAAAAAAATCCAGACTCCCTCTCTTCTTCACATTCATCCCTGCGACCACCTCCCCCCTTGCGCAAGATTTTCTAATCTGCTTGGCATGTACCCTCAAACTTCCCTTCGCACATCCGTACTAACTCTCAGCTCTTACTTTCGCGCGCGGACACCTGATAAGGTCCTTCCTGCCAGCTGGATCCGCAAACGCCTTTTGACCTTCGGGGCATCTGTTCTTAACCCTTCCGATAGGATGTAAATATAATATCGACTTAAATCAAATCACACCTCACTGACTCACGAAGTAAAACGGCTAGGACCCTAAAGATTTCATTCGTCTTCGGCTCAGGTGGACCTAAATACTAAGCGCCCCAAAACACTGATACTAACCTAAATGAATTCAGGTTGCTTTCTCAACAAGGCCGCATAGATCCTTACTCTTTAATTAAACCCCTAAAGATAACAAACCTCAAGGGAGAGATCCTGGGGGGGAAACAGCACTCTCTCGGGCTGACTTCTCCCCCAAAGACATGAGTCACCTTCTCAGAGCTAAGTCATTAGCTTCATGAGGGTCTTGCTCTCTGCCAGCCCTCATGTTGGAAGGATCTCACCATGGTGGACGAGAGTAATGTGTCGGTCCACTACATGATAGCGGGGCCCACCATACCTTTAGCTCCTAATTTTAAACTTCGGCTCTAAACCCCTCAGCTAATGCGAAACGTTATAGTCAGTACAAAGTGATTTTGATTTCTTGAAAGAACACATGTATACTTGAATCGAAATGAATCACTTCTCGAGTTTCGTCAGTTCCTAAAGATAGTGGATCCTCAACCAATGTTGGTCTGGTCTTGCTTGGGGATTAATCTTTGATGTCAAAAAAAGTCATAGAAAATAGTGACTTCACTAACGTACCACTTGTATCACGCCCAGATGAAGATGAAAAGCTGGTGAGAGATGAGGTTGGTTTTTGCCAAATGACGCGTAGTTAACCTCTCCAAGATGTATGACAGTGGTGGTTTCATTTTTTTTTTCCAACAATGAGCCACGTTTGGCCCGATGAAAGACTAACCATATATGTCCGAACATATTTCGGCTTCACCTATCTATAAGCCAACCATCTGTTAGTGATAGCCCAGATATGGCTTATGTACGTGTCAACTAACAGTCATTGATGGCCGCTCAAAATTTGTTGCTTAGAGGAGGTCAAAAGCCAAGGAATGTTCGAATCTTCGACACGTGGACTCGTGGCGCTCGGAATCTGTCAGGAAAGAGCGATCCCCGGCTCTCCAATTCGGTCTTTTTACTCAGACGAAATTATTTGCATGATCAAACCGAAGTTACGAGCGGTTCACCCCAACGAGTACTCGTTGAAAAAGGAGGGTGAATGGGCACGAGGAACGAGATGGTTTCACGATGATCGTACTGCACAGGTACCGCGAGATATGGATGCGAATCACCGATTGCCCTAGATGTTTCGGGGATGGGAATGAGTGCATGAAGACGCAGATCAAGGTCAATGCATCCGACGACGGCGGTAAATACATCCTTCGCAACGACCAACTCCGCACCATCATTAGAGGAGATCCGTACAAAAAGTGGATAGAAGACGCTGCCGCGGCAAAGGTCAGCTCTCCTTCACTGTCACTTTTCCTCGGAACGAAGTAGATGTTCAAAGGATCTCTCTTCCTTCTAGGATAGAGATAATGTAGTACTTGTGGGGCTGAGATTCTACCCTTGTTCCCTGCAACCTACAATTACACTTAAGTACTGGTTTTCCTGATACAGTATCAGGCTTTCTTACCATCCTTCTACTTTTTATTATGCGCTCCATGAATATATATATGGAAAACATGAAATTATTATATGTTTTTTATAATATATGACTCAGGGAATCATTAAATGCTAAAGTTGAGCTTTTTATTACAGCAGTGCACGGGATTAGAGAAGGGTAGAATCTCAGCCCCACAAGTACTACATTATCTCTATCCTAGAAGGAAGAGAGATCCTTTGAACATCTACTCCTCCTTCTGAGGCTCTGGTACGGGAGTAGAAAACAGTAGGTCACTATGATACTCTTGAGTGCTGGTGAGGATGGGTACTCTTGTACTCGTCCAACCACCCTATAGTTCCGAAGAATGTAAAGGAATAGGAAATTCAGTATATCAATTCTCTTCAATAGTACTGATTGACTCTTTTAAATACGCATGAACGCCAGGGTAAAATTAACATAAATCTTACGTAAAATGAACGTAAACATGCTGTTTGGAATGCAAACGGGAATGTCAATTTTACGTAAAATTTACGTTAATTATATATCACCGTTTACGAATAATATAGGTGACATTTCTGCAAACATGTTGACATTTTCTTGACGATGGTTTGTGTAAAAATGAAATAAAATGGATAAAAAATTTACATTCAGTTTACGTAAAATGAACATAAACGTGCTGTTTGGGTAGTTATTACTTCTCCGAGATGTAGGACAGTTGTGGTTTCATAATTTTTTCTCAGTTTCCAACAATGAGCCACGTTTGGCCCGATGAAGGACTGGCCACACATGTCTGACCATATTTCGGCTTCACCTAACTGTTAGCCAACCATCTTTTTAGCGATGGCCCAGACGTGGCTTACATACGTGTCAACTAAAAGTCACTGATTGCCCGCTCAAAATTCCTTGACTAGAGGGAGTCAAAAGCCAAGGATATTTGAATTTTCCATATGTGGACTGGTGGCGCTCGGAATCTCTGGCAGGCTAGAGGGATCCACGGCTCTCCGATCCGGTCTTTTTGCTCGGACAAAAGTTTTTGCATGATCAAACCGAAGTTACGAGCGGTTCAACCCAACGAGTACTCGTTAAAAAAAGGAGGGTGAATGTGCACGAGGACCGAGGTGGTTTCACGATGATCGTACTGCACAGGTACCGCGAGATATGGATGCGAATCACCGAATGCCCTAGATGTTTCGGGGATGGGAATGAGTGCATGAAGACACAGATCAAGGTCAATGCATCCGACAACGACGGTAAATACATCCTTCGCAACGACCAACTCCGCGCCATCATCGGAGGAGATCCGTACAAAAAGTGGATAGAAGACGCTGCCGCGGCAAAGGTCAGCTCTCCTTCACTGTCACTTTTCCTCGGAACGTAACAGACAGAGGAAAGCGTCTCGATGAAATGCGCAGATCGACCTGAACACGGAGTGCGAGTATTTCCCATGGTGGATGTTCGAGGGCGCGGGGCTCACTTTCATCGTCATCGTTGCCGTTCTCGCCTGGCGATGCGGCATCTTCCAACTTCTCGAAAAGTTTGTCTCATTCTTTAATCTCCTTTTATTCATTTTAGTCGCAGAAATAGTCCTGCTATAATGGAAGAAGAAAATCCTGAATCAGAAGTACTTCACGGTCTGCGTAATACCTCGGGTGCAACTTCACTCCCTCAAGCAAAACACTTGGTGAAATAAAAAGACAGAGTGCATTTTACCCTCAAGTCGGCACAGCCATGCTGTCTTAAGCACTGCCAAGTGCTCGATGATACCGACCCGATGTTACCGTTAAAGAACTCGTTAATTCGGATTGATGGAAGTTAGGCATAGAGGCTAGGGTGCGTCTAGGTGCTCGGATGAGTGTATGAAATATAAAGGGGTGAAATGCATATCTTCTTGGATTGGTCCTCCATTCGGCCGTGTGGGATTCACATGGACTCTGGCATTTCGTCCAGATTCATTCCATCGGCCAACGCCCAAAACTATAGCCTCAAGCATCTCCTAGGGGCTCCTGTCATCAGGAGAGCCACCGAGCATATCATTGGGATATGCACAAGGTCCGCATCGTCATTTAGGGGAGGGTCAAAAGGATGAAGGTGCTGTTTTGGAAGGGACATTTTGTCTTCCCCAGATAGAGACGCTGCCTCTTTTCTTCTTCCTTCCCTTCTACCGGAGGAAATCTCCATGTACGGTACTGTACGGTAGTTATCCCTGAAATGCGAAGACATGAACGCGACGAAAGATTAAACCCTTTCGAAAATCATGAACGTCAACTTTAGTATAATGAGGGTAGATTTTTGAACAGAGAACTATCTGATTTAGGAGCTTCATTCCAGGGAAAATACATGTTATTTCCCGAAAATAAAGCTGCGTTATCGGATAGTGGCCGATTCAAAAATCCACCCTGAAGTTGACGGCTATCATTTTGGTTCTGATGATGGCTTTTTAGCCACGTTACACATGCCTCGAAACTTTTGGTGCATGCAGTCCACTCCAGGGCACATCATCTATTCAGTGTTGCCACATAACGGTGGAACATGCGAATACCACGGCAGAGTACCACCTTTTAAGGTGGCATTCTTTAGTTTCATATTTAAAAAGCATCAAGCCAATAAAAATTTGCATATTTTTGTTTAGCTTTAAAAATTAATGCACGAAAGGTTAACGGAGTCTTATCGACACGATGGATGCACAGGAAGCACGAAGAATACGAGGACACGACAAAATCGGAGCCGACGATGAAGAATAATCTCCCGTTCCAGAAGATGCAACCGGGGATAGATGATCCTGGTGTCTACTACCAATACGAGCCCGAGAACATGGGCTTCTCCGATCCATTCGACCGACAGATCCAGACGCAGAGTCAGTACCTGGACGAAAGAGGATAGGTTTTTCCATTTAGGAAGGTAACCGGTTGTGAATTTTGCTTCCAGGTTCTCACGATAATCCCGCATTCGAGGCGGACGACGTGGAGGTGTATCGACGAGGAAGCGTCCCTCGCAGATCCTCGCAAACGCAGTCTTCCTCCCAACCCGCCTATTCGCCGATCACCAGCCATCAGTGAGTCTTTCCCTCCTACGAGCCGGTAACCTAACGGTACCGGTACTGGTTCGGAATGTCTCTCTCCTTGGATCGTTCTGACTCCTCCTTCTGTTGCTCTGGATACGGTAACGATAGCGCTCGTGTCGAGGAGACGTACGTTTCCGTTCGAGTTCGCGAAAATGTAATGCATTGCGTGTCATCTAAGTGTTAAAATGAGTGGACACATGACACAACTTGGACATCCACTGTAGTCTCGATGTGATGTTTTTCAGTTCGTCCATAATGGAACCGGCCTTGACGGAGCTGTAAAGCTGTACGGAGTGACAATGCAGTTCTCCCATGCTTCTGTCTTCTTCCTCTCCCTGTTCATCTTCATTACCGACGGCGAGGATCGTCTTCGTTCTCAGACGCCTCAAGGAACACTGGAACCGTGTGCAAAAGACAAGACCTAAAAACCCGCTTTTCAAAGAGATTAGTACCCTCTAACCAAATATGGAAGCACACATCCCCACTTCTTGATGTGCCTTCTTGGTGAACAAGGTTTTGGAAATTTTGACATTTTGAACCGTGCACACAGAAAATTGAGTGCCTCGGTTTGCTGCATTTTTCTCGCGAAAAAATCTGTCTTGCATGTGATGCATCTTTATCGCATCGAATTTAGGATGAGGTTATCGCATAAAATTTTGGATGCGATAAAAACGCATCATATGGAGGATAATTTTTTCGCGAGAGTCGCAATTATCGTTTCATGAAGGGCCTATGAGTTGTTCCTCTTACTTTCTCGAGCCATCTCAGCTAGAATGTGTAACGGTAGACTACCACGTGCTTCTCTGGAGTTGTTCTTAATATACCACGGAAGATCTGTCAGGGGCTACTTTTCATCCACCAAAACATGTTCATTCCACATGATGTCCAGTTATCGCCCACTACCAATGGTTCATTTTTATTTTCCTCAACGAAGTCACTGAACGCTGTCACTGCAATCGCATATCCTTATAACAATATAATGAAAATATGCATTACACTCAATACGGAGGGTAGAGTCTGGCACCGAGTCTAAAGCAAAATCATTGATGAAATTTAAATATTGTGACGGATGAGGATGGCATCGAGAGGCTCGACTGAATGTCCGGGGTTCGGTGGTGTAGAAGTAGCACACCTGACCGGCAATCAGGAGGCCCGGGTTCAATTCCCGGCCGTTCCTTGGCTTCCTTCGTCCTCTCATGCTGTCCGTCTCCAACTTTCACCCCCGTAAAAATATAATATTAGGCATCCACGGTGATGAAGGGCTATGCTGGACCTTCAAAGGGTACAGGAAATACGCAGTTTCCGGACGGATTGAATTCGTACACAGTGGCTTATTTTTTTCAGATGAGTCAGGGGGGCAGGGCAGGACGAGTCTACAATCTCGAGGACAGGAGAGACTTTCCGAAAATATTTTCGGATGCACCAATTGATTCAAGATTATAGCCAACAATTACTGGTGTTTTTTAACGTCAGACAAACCTTATGTGGGAATATAGTGGCTTTTGAGCTTAGAGCCCGAGTACATAAACCTCATTTAGGGGAGGTAACGGGGCCTTGTAGCGAAGGAGCTCTTTTTCTCAATAGGAATCCATGTACTCTTAAAGGATTGTTAAGTGTCTATAGTTAACGGTCAGATCTTACCATACTGGCGATACGTGGTGCACGACCAACGCACCAAACGGAATACAAACAGCGTTTGAAACTGGACTCAATGAATGACGTAAGCGGTTACATCGGAATCCTTTCCAGACGTACGAGCTTCTCGCATGGGTTGGAAGGAAGGTGATAGGGCGAGGAAGCCATGCACTCCGGCAGTTGCGTGTGAATCCGTCGGCTGTTCATGCATTACCACGAGGGTTCATGGGGGGGAAGGCAGGAGGGAGCCTTCCTTGGCGCTCAGGTTAGAAGAGTAGATAAGGTTGGGTCGAAAGCGAAGTCCCGAATAATGGCGGTTCTAGCCCTAGGGCAAATGACGTCACTGGTATACACCAGCCCGACTGCTCCTTTCTCGCCATTCTCCGATGTAATGATACTACTTGAAGCATAATGTCCACATTTCGTAACCAATCGCTCATTAAAAAAACATCCCTTAAATTGAGGAAGGGAAAGCATCGAATGGAAAAGAGGCGGGGAGGATTCCGTACTGAAAAGTTTGAGGGGGATGCGACTGCAGTGAGAATATATTATTATTTACTGAAATTGTTAACATGTGTCATTTGCCCTTTTTACATGGCAATGAAAATAAGCGTTCATTGTCAGACTTCCTCACGACGAGGAGAAGTTAGCCCCCCCAACTTTCCGCTTAGCCCCCCATTAGACCCCCAACGTTCCGCTGAGCCCCCCCATTGACGAAAACCTGGCTACGCCACTGATCTATCTTCAGGAAACAATTTCCTACTAAGTCATGCAAATAATGTTTTTAGGATGGTTGCTGAACAGTTCCATTAGACGTGCTCTACCGACGGACATTATTTTTCGACATGGGTGGTCTGAAGGACAACTCGATTATGCGCTGATGGTGATGCTATTGCAATTAAGGCACTAGGGTTATTCATATGAAACCAATAAAGTCATAATTTTAACAAGGCAAATGAGCTTTGCCTGTGACAGTAATAATGATATGTTGCTTTGGCTCAGTTGGCACCTCTCTGAATGATTGCATTTATTTTTCAACAGGTGCTTGGAGTAACCCGATGATTTCAAAATGGTGGCGCATCTGGAAACTTTCACCGAAGAAGAAATGCGAGCTGTGGTCAGAATACTCATTTGGATTTTTTAAATTATAACTATTATTTTCATTTGAAACACCCTCGTAGCTTCCAAAGAGTCCCGTAGGGTACACTCTTGGGAACTCCTTAGGATGTTTCATGCGGGCGTCCCGATGAAGGCCTCGAAAAGAGATACCTGGGATGTCCGAATATGGTTCGCAATGGGACCCGGGAAGTGGAGATGCAAGAGGTGCTTCCCTGGGATCATTCCGTGTAACTGGGATCATGATTCAGTCAAGGCATCATTGGATACCTCATACTGATGATTGAAACTCACGATCAAGTATCATGAGGGACCTAATACTTGAAAAAGTTGTTAGATTCATCAGGTCTTATTAGAATCCTCACGATCCTCAAGAGAAGTTTGTGAGATCACATGAGAACTAATGAGTTTAAAATGCGATATATTCAACGGGTATAGAGACAAGGGAGAGCTAACGGACGATTTTCTCTGCTTACCTGCAGATGAAGATTTATGGATCAGAAGACAGGGAGGCAAGGAACCAGGAGACGACCGGATGGAGAGATTTAGACCTCCCCTATCATTGTTCCGGCAAATCAGGTGAGAGAAACTTTTGTGAGGAGCCTGGAATTAATCATGATGTACAGCTGACCGGATTCTCTTTCCGTCTCATTGAAAAGATAGATTAGAGCAAGAGAAAAGGGACAGGGCTCCATAAAATGTAAAGATGTCAGGGTAAGGGTGCACGAATCTGATATACTCAGAAACGAACCATGATAATGTGTTATTTGGCGCACATACAAGATGTGTTCAAAAGTTCGGGGGGTTGATTATCTCATATCTATATCTTGAATGAGATCCGCGATCTGTTGCTGCAAGAAACGATAGGCAAGAAAAAGGCAAGAAACGATATAGCGTGCTTGAATATCCCCAGGAGTGACAGGACTATGTCTAGTATTATCGCCATACACCCTGTGCAGTCGGACGCGGCACAGCTGATCGTCGAAATCCGGGACGGACGACTTTCCGGATCATCAAATTTTGCTTTAAACTCGGGAAAACGGCCTGAGAGACTTACGACATTCTCCAAGCAGCTCGCGGAGAGTCTACTCTAGCATGAATCAAGGTTTTCATGAGGCATGAGCGATTCCATGATGGCCGGGAATCGACCGAAGACGACGACGCCCTTCGAAGTCACGATCGGACGAAGGCGTCGAGCGTGTGAAGAGTCTGGTGCATTCCGACAGGATGATCACGAAGAGGTGACGGAGGAGACGAACATGTCGGTCGGCACCGGACATGCGACACGTCTCCGCAAAGTTTCTTCTGCGCCTTCTCACGAGGGCATGGCCCCGATCCTTAACGATTCCTTTGCCTCTGTGTTCACGAGCGAATCCGATGACGTTCTGACGATGACGGAAGTCACCTCGGCGTGTGTCGAGGATATAATAGTCACCGAGGAAGGGATCATGAGTAGGATAGAAAAGCTGAAGGCAGGCGCTGCCACCGACCCCCCGAAGGGATTCCGGCTAGTGTCATCGAGGAAGGAAGTATCGGAACTATTAAGAGCAATATTCCGGAGTAGTTTTACGCATGGCAAAGTGACTCGAGACTCGACACTAGCTTATGTTGTAACGATCTTTAAGAAGGGAGATGAGAGCAATCTGAGTATTCATAGGCCAGTGAGTCATACGAGTATTCTGGGGAAGATCATGGAGAGCATCACATCACATCCTGAGGGATTGTATCTCAGATCTCCTCGAGGAAACACGCCCATCCGGGACCGTCAGTACGGCTTTAGGAGGCGACGGAATAGTCTTACCGACTTGTTACAGTTTTGCGATTGGGTGGAGGAAGAGAGACGAAGGGAATCAGGTGGAAATTGGCTATTTAGATTTCGCAAAAGCTTTCGATACCGTTCCTTACCAGAGGTTGCGGGCTAGATTGAAGGCGCACGGGATCCGCACGTGAGGGCGAGTAGCTAGATTAGTATAATTGCTTGTCGGGAAGAAGAGAGCAGCGAGTAATGGTTAATGGAGAGGTGTCGACGGAAGTGAGAGATGCAAGAGGTGTCCCTCAGAGCGGGGTCCCGGGACCGCTTCTCCTTCTGGTTTGCATTAACGATTTAGATGAAGGCTTAGCGCATAAAATAAGCAAATTTGCCGACGACGCCAACATTGGTTTCTCCATCGGGGAGGGTGGGGATGGGGGGACAGGGCGAGAGCCGAGCAGGATTAAAAGCTTTTGGACAAGTGGGTAGGAAATGATTCACAAGGTTTAATAAAAGCAAGTGTGAGGTTCTTCACATCAGTAGTAACAATAGCTGCAAGCTGTGCTTATCCCCCAAGAAGGAGACTGAGATCAGGAATTAATGCCATTCAAGTCCTTCTAAGCTCTTAGTTTCCCTGGCTTCTTAATATATATTCATATGATGTTCCCGTTTTAGTTGCATGGAATCTCTTTGGAGGTGAACTCTTGCCCCTCTGAAAAGTAAAGAATGTGTGGAAAATCACCATTTGGAGACTCCACTCCGCATTACTTCTCCACATCTGGTTTCCCTTGACACGTTTGGGTCATAACCTGGGCGACATGATATTATGTGTCATGAGTCTTGACGCACTTCAGTGTGTCATTTGACAGATCTTACAACATCAGTTGACACATTTCGTCATCACCAGCCTCATGCACAGCATTTTGTGTTGCCCAGACGATGGCCTTTCATGACCCTTTCATTTGAAACTGAAAAAGTTTTTGAGTGTAAGCTTCGCCAAGAGGATCGGGCCGAAAGTCAATCGCCTCCTTCTTGCCTTCTTCTCACGTCCGGATGACGTGGACACATCGTTTCCGGATGGGTGGGAATCGTCGATGACGCTGCTGAGCTCTTTCCTCCGTGAAGAGGAGATACGTTTGAAGATATGGGATGAATGCAGTGAGATATGGGTATGGATGTTCCCCAACAAGTGTCTCTCTGTCATCAGGGGAGATTCAGTGTCTTCGTTGTCTTTCCATCATGGCCGTGCCCAACGTCTTCATTTTCCTTTTCCTGTCTTCCCTCCAAGCCAGTCTTGGTGAGTTTCAGGATTTCCTTATTCCCTTCAGTCTTCAGTGGTGAAGGTGTTGGGACAGTCTTACTCACACTGTTGACTGTATGGGAGTGCTCTGGAATAATAAAAACAATCGGCTCCTCACGGTAATAGAAGAGGTTAAAGAAAAGGTTTTACCGACGTTCTCTCCACATTATACCGACTTCCCTATTACCTAATTTCCTCCAACTTTATTGTTTGTGTTTCTACATCAGTGGAAAATTGAATGGAGTGTCA
The DNA here is from genome assembly GCA_905338385.1 of Darwinula stevensoni. Lineage (NCBI taxonomy): Eukaryota > Metazoa > Arthropoda > Ostracoda > Podocopida > Darwinulidae > Darwinula > Darwinula stevensoni. The sequence goes on from CAJPEV010000044.1 coordinate 23,185, forward strand.
GAGGCTCTACCGAAGCGATTGATCAATTGCGGGGAACTTTATGCTGACTACCCTGTACGCCCAACTCGAAAAAATGCAGTCCTTTCTCATCAGCTGATTCACCAGTCACGAAGGGTCTACCAAACTCGAGTGGAGTGTAATGAACGTTCGATATGTGCAGCTTTCGGGAAGTCGAGGTGTAGAACCGACTGACCTTAGTATTCGTGTTTTTTAAATAGGAGCCTAGAGTCTTACTGATCCATTGCGATCGTTGAGAGAATTTTGCTCGATCGTGAAAGAACAAGGAAGGCAGAATCGATTTTGTTGGATTCTGCCGGATAACGTGTACGCACGAGATTACTTTTCTTGCTTTTCGCTGTAGCAAATATACCTCCAGTTATACAAATATACCTTCTCTCTGCTTGCGTCTCAGGTATAAGCATGTGACGCATTCCAATATATAGCCTATTTGCGAAAACGACGCGACCGGGGGAGTTTCCGTCCTAGCACCAGGCCTTCATCGATCTTCAGCCTTGCGAGAGCAGACTCTTCACCGCATTTTATGGTCTGTTTAGGTCATTCGCAGTATCAAAGACCCATAGGTCAGGGCTGTATCTTGAGGGTATGCATAGCTTACACCCAAATAAAATGTTGCAATAGTAGCGTTAGCGCAAATCTGCTTATAGGAAAAGACAGGGTTGCCCTGTACAAAGGGCTAAAAACCAGGGGGGGTTTTCTAGCTAGTTTGCCTTGTCTCGTTTGTTACAATGAATTCCTCTGGAACAGGTGAGCTCAGTCGAAACGTCACGACGTGGTTCTGCGCTACTTGAGAGGATATATGAGAAAAATAAAAAAGGAAGACATCAGTAGAGCTCAATATACTTCGCCTAACAGTCCCCCCCCCCCCCCCCTCCGTCATTCCTTTAATTCGGTGATACTCTTGATCATTTTTCTAAATAAATAAATTTTTTCTTAAATCAGGAATTGCAAACACAGCGCTGCTATTGGTCTCATTGAACACATCCCCTTTCCAATCATTCAAAGAGATACCGTCCCCAAACATCCCCATACGAATGAGTCTTCATCACTCATAAAAGTATACACACATCAGACTGACCCTATGAGCGCCAATGCATCCACATCCCACAGACATCCCATGAACTTTGTGATTCTATGAAATCTGGAGATATCCCGATGACCTGTCCCGGGGATGGTCACGGGATGGTTTCCTGGGATGTCACATATACGTCTAACAGGATCTTTGGGCAAATCCAGAGGATGCATGTAGCACAATTCCTCCAGCAAGTTGCGACTTTTTCTCGACTGTCCTTACATCTCCCAAACATGCATCTCCCAAAAATACAATCCAATTGTACTAAGTCCCATCGCTCATCAGGTTTCTAAATGTACTCGTATTGCTTGCCTGTAATTTCTTTCACTGGCAGACGGAAATTTAAATTTAAATCGTCAACCTCCTCCTGGGACCTATTTCATGGAATTTACAAGCTAATAAATTTCTAAGTTACAAGTGTTTAGCTTGTAATTACAAGTCCTTCATATTTTGAATTCATAAGCCTCGTACACTCTTCAAAGAAGGGTCTTCATTACGGCCTGATCCATAGCTTCGAAAATTCGAGTTCGACAATCCAAACACGCTCCCAACAGGATATTGAAGCATGATAATTATCCAATGTTGACCCGAAGTGAAAAAAAAACTCATTTTCAGTTACTTTTTTTTGGCCCACCCTGTATATCTTCATTAGTCCTGGCGCACACACTTGCAGACAAATATTTCCGTTTTTTTCCCCCAAGCGAAAGTAATGACTTTGGGCTAATGACCTCTTACCACTATTATTTCCAATGAAAAAGTGTTCATGTGACAAATTATGAGCTTCCCAGCCACTCTCATAGTGGAAATATCAAGATGGCTGCCAATAACAAGATGCCTTGTGGGTCTGCGCCAGCCCCGTGTCATTATTTTGATTTTTCCTTACGTTAGTGTTTCATGAAAAATAACATTGATTCTACTTTGGTAACATTTTCCAAATCACAAATCACGTAAAATGTTATTTTTTCCTTCTGAAATCTTAACAGTGCAGAGCTTTGAAAAATGTGCACATGTATGCGTAAGTTACATTGGGTCTCAAAGGTTTCTTTGCAAAAAGGTTCCTTTGTATGATTTGGCAAAAAATATGGACATTAGGATACAAGCTACAGCAATCCAGTAGTTCTATTCTTTCAGATAGACAAAAGTTGTCCTCAGATGGCACATTTTGAACCGGCTGAATGAGAATGGCATCGACTTGGTCGGTTACGATAGCCTTCTCGATCGCTATTATGAGCTCAATCCACTTAGTTTCACGTCAGCCGAACGTAGCCCTATGCAGAAAGGAAGGATGCGAGGGAAAGACAAAAGATTTACTGAATACTCGGATTCTCTCTGTGCCCGAAAAGAACAAAACTGTTTCGAAGAATTTCACACCGCAGGCTGAGATCTACAAAACATGAAAGGGAAGAGGCGTACCCAACGTGAAAAAATCAGAAATTACCATTAAATAAAGATATTAATCCTGAATTGCGATGTTATCCGTGAAAAGGAAAAGAAACTGTATGTAAAACAATAAATTTTGGTTGAAGCGAATATTAGCTCGAATTCCGATGCATTTTCACAAGTGACATTCCGTGCATCCTTTGGAAACCTTCAGTCCCTATGGCCACGTGTGTGGACTAATTCTCGTTTTCCAGTCTATGGACCAAGGACAATAACACGACTACCAAGTGTCTATACCACGTATGTATACATTGGAATCTACTGTGCTCGGGACAACTCGAATGGCCAAATATATGTCGCTCAGGACTGACGTGGTTATCACTTATCCCTGTTGGGTTTTCAAAAAATGGACAGGCAAAGTCTCTATAATCTTGAATGCATTAAGAGTTACTGTATTTGTTACTGTATTTGCAATCAAACTCTAAAGATGCCATCCAGTAATGCCTAGCCATATATTTTTGGAAGTTTTCCCGAGCGTGCTGCGAGCCTGAGAGGATGTGATCGAGTCGTAGACAAGATCATCTGTTGCACAAAAGTGAAACCCTAGATTGGATGTAACCCACACTTCTGGTTAGTTCCCTGCAGCTCAGTCTTTAACTCCAAGCAGCAATAACGCTCCACTTCCGTTGGGTTCACTCAGCACCCTTCGTTAGGTCCATTGGACACTGATGGATGCGAAAACCATTAACGCCGATGTAATATCTCAGTATTCATAGAAAATTTATAACGTGATGCAGACTTCATATGGGATTGCAACAGTCAACAAGGAGCATTACTTTCTGTTTCAATCATCTGCATGGGTTGTATAGATAGACCTAACACTTTGCTTCAACGGAATTATTTGTTAGCAATTTGTGAATAATAAATTTTTCCATCACTGTATTCTCATCACTTGGCTGAAGTTTGCTTCTGTGGGAACCTTCTTCGCACCAATTCTCTTTCCTATCAGAATCTAAGATATTAAGTACTCCCGCTGGAAAAAGATCAATGATGTTTAAATGTCACTGGAAAACTCGGCCAGAAATCGTTATCCAAGAGTAAGACTGCGAGAGTTGTAATACATTGTAATACATAAGGATTCTTATTGTAAAGTCATAGTGGCCTGTAAAGAGTGAGGAGCCGAAGCATCATGAGCAACTTTTGACTTTGACCAGGCTTGGGAGAGATGAAAACTCCACCGCTTTGCGACGATTTGGATGTATGCAAGCATGATTTGACAGCGGCAGAGGGAATCCTGGAACCATGCGTGAACGCGAATCAGGAAATCCCTAGGTTTCAAGTCTGTCTTCATTCTTTCCCTCCTAGGCTTAGAAACTCTTTCCATGGATGAAATACGAGTTTTCTCTGGTTCTAAGGAAATAATTTTCCACGCGTGCTCACTGAGTGGCCCTGTTGTGGAGATTCTTCCCATGGAGATTATTACGCAAATTGTGGGCCATAAAAAATTCGATACTTTCAGGATTTTTAACTTTTCCTTCAACCCAAGTAACACAAAACATTCCAGCAAGGTTTTATCCATTTTCATTCAGCTTTTCCGCAATGCCACGACCGATGGCGAGCCCAGCTTGACAAACGAATGGAAAGGATTAAGAATGTTGATGATCGATGTTGCTTAAATGTGTAAATGTTCAAAATCTCAACGTTGCTCGAATGTTGAAAAATAACATACACAATGTTGTAGATCAATATAAAAGCAGCATTTTACCACCATCTCAAATGCATATATCCCCTGATTTACACGTCACACAAACCCCAACAAATGGAACAACAGACATTCATGTATATTCACAGAAATAATCCAATGCAAGCCATAACCTCTAGGGAGAGAAATCATTTGAGCAGTCCTGAAACTCCATCCACCTCGTGCGCGGAAAGGTCCATTTTATGACTCCTCTTTGAGCACCTATTGATATTTATTCAAACAACTTAGGTAAATGAAACTTTCATAAAACAAATTTTGTGGTGCTTCCAACGTAATATGAAAATAACACGAACCTAGATCATCCACAATGGATTTCATAAGGCGTCAAACATGACGCGATATTTTTTTGCCCCACCCGGTATAATTCGTTCATGTGCCAACACCCAGATCATAATTATTTCTTGTTAATAAGTCATCTAATATCTAATATATATAGACGATCCTGACTGAGTGGCGCAAATTCTAACCATATTCTTGAGAAGTTAGAAATCTGAAACTTGGTACACAAGTACATATCGGGATGAAAAAAAAAAGACTTTGGAGGTACATTCCCTGGAGCACCAATTTGGGGGGAGATGTTTTCAAAGATATATATTTGCTTCAGTCAGACGGAGAGACATGGAAAGCTGAAACTTTGGAAACATGGACGTGCCTAAGTTTCAGGTCCATGCCCTGGGGGCATATTTTTGTGGGATGACATTTTCAAATATATATATTTTTGGTCCTAGTGAATTGGACAGAAATAGAAAGGTGAAACTTAGCACATGCCTAAGGAGATGCTGAGTTTATGAAAACTTCAACTTTTGTGGTACATACCCTCAGGGCACAGCTTTTGGCTGGGTCGGCTTTTCCAAAAGCCCAAAATATATTTTTACGCTAGCGAAAAGGGCAAACGGATAAGGCTGAAACTTGGTGGGCACGTAGTTCTTCAAATACTCATTTCAGTAAATATATTTATTTTTAGTTGAAACCCTATGGGCACATTTTATGCAAAGGTGCATTTTCCCGAATCTTTTTTGTTTCAATGAAAGACAGAACTGAAGAAGGTTGAAACTTGGAGCAGAAATACCTGTTCGATTGCTGATTGCAGATTGTACTTTTCACATTTGTCCCCTCAGGGCAGATTATGAAGGGGATTTGAAGTTTGAAATAATCGAGGTAATTACTTCGATGAAAACATCAGTTCCTCGTCTCGTGGCATATATTTCGACAGGCACATACTTTTAATACGTTTTGCCACATCGAAAATAAATTAATGAATTAATCAATACCCTGAACAATGGAGCGCCGAAGGCGGGATAATGCAGTAACATAAGGATAAATTTTCTGGGTTCTTTTAGGGAATATGAGCCTGATTTTGGCCTAGGCTCCATGAATATGTCTCGAATATGGGGATAACAAATGTTGAAATATCTTTGTGCATTTATTTCTATAATGAGACTAAGCGAGACATATGGCAAGGTACTAAACACTCCTGTGAGGGACGGTTCCAGGGAGAGGGAGAAGGATACTTTTGCAAGCTGTTCGAAAAGCGAGACCTACGTCTCCATCTAGTGGCCTGGAGGACAACTTTACTATTCCTTAGAACTTTTAAGTGGATTTTGTATCAGGATGTTGTCGCTACGATGTCCATGTCAACAGGGTCAACATTCGTTCAATATTGATAGCATTTGTTGCAATAACATTCGTAAAAGTGTCTCAGCAACTTTCCAAGTGCTCAAAAGTGAAATACGTTGTACCAATATTTTCTCAATGTTGTTCATCAACTGACAACATAAAGCAACATTTGGAAACGTTCTATCAACATATTGTGTTACTTGGGCTTGCCTGGAGACTTTGGAATCCCTTAAGGTATTAAATTCCTTTGAGGTTCTAGGTGACGTAGAATTTCGGAAATGATATTTCTTAATGAATGCAAACGTTACTTACATATTTGACTTGTTTGAACCTGGCCTGAGTTTGGAGAACAACGTTGCTCTTCGCCTCTGCACGATGACCTCTTTTCACACACCCATAGGCTATTCAATGAGGTTAGTAGGCCTACTGGAGTGGTATGTATTTTTCGTCATAAGTTGAATTTCAACAGCAAAAGTATGCGCTGCATGGCACTATTAATAGATCTTGACCTACCTCCTTTTCTTATGGCATGTTTCTTATGGTGTCTGGGATTTTTTGTCATATGAATAGTTTTCTTAAGTTTCTTTTTCATAGAAACGTTTTCAATTCATCGGCAATTTTTGTGGAGCGCTTTTCTCCCGTGTGCCCTCCCATATTCTTCCTTTGATCAGACATCTGAATCGACACGGGGAAACCAGTGCTACGAGGGGAAACCAGTGCTCGTAAATCGTACAGGTTATTTAAGTGACTCTAATTGCTCTATAGGAGGCGACAGTACAACAGTTTGTGAGGTTCAACGCTTATTTCCCAAGTGTTGTCAAGTGATTTTTAGGGCAAATTATGATCAGCGTTTCCTAAAACTACGGCTTGAGTGGCTAAAACTGGGGTGTTTACCCTTTTCCTCATAAGGAAATTCCACACCCAGCCAAATTTAAACAAGTGGATATTCTTCATGAGGAAATTCCACACCCAACCAAATCCATATGGGCGGACCACATGCGTTCCACACGTGTGGAAAGGGTGTGAATTTTTTAGAAGGGGGAACCGTGGTGATTTGATGTCTGGCTAAGAACTCGCGTACCGTCAGTGAGTTGTGGGATGGCACGTTGTCATTTTGCAGTTTCCAACTACCATTTTCTCACTTATCGCGTCGTTTCGGACGAATAGCGTCGCGGAGAAGCGTCAGCACTGACTCGTAGAATACACCGGTATCAGTCTGGTGTGGAGGCAGAAATTCCTGATGAATGATGCCCACATGGGCGAAGAAGGCGATGAGCATCCCTTTTCCAGTTGATTTCACCAAGCGACTTTTCTTGGGTTTGGGAGAATCTGGTGGCTTCCATTGCGAACTCTGCATCTTGCTCTCTGGGTCATACACATAAATCCACGATTCATCACTTGTTACAATGGAATTCAGGAAGTTAGCATCTCTATTCGCAGCAGCGAATAGAGATGCTGACGGCAAGTGTCCACGCGCAGCTGCTTTTGGTCGTCAGACAGATGACGAAACGGAGGGGGGCGCGCGAGTCATGTCAAGAATGTCAGTCATAATTGTCTGTGCACTGCCGTAGGATATCCCCTGACGTTCGGCAAAGTCTGATGGACAATCGACGATCAGCCCAAATGAGGTCTCTGACAGCCGCCACTGTGTCGTCATTGGTACTGGTGGTAAGCCTGCTGCCATGGTGGTCGTCTTCCAAGGACTGCTGTCCCGCTTTGAAACGCGTAAACCAATGTTGAATGGCTGTGCGCGACAGCGCTTGTTCCCCATACACCTGCTGCAAAAGCTTGAGAGTCTCTGTGAAAGACTTTCCGAGTTTAGCACAAAACTTGATGTTTGCTCTCTGCTCCAACGCTGACATCATTTCAGTAAAATCCGCCAGAAGTTATCAGGTTGTAGAAAAAATATTGTCGGTTTTTTTGCCGCAACTTAGGAAGTCCATATCTCGTCACAGAATCAACTTTATTCATCGAAGTAAAAACCATCCGATTAAACAACCTTTTCCCAACGTTCACCCAGTTTTTTGACGCCGGACTTGAAGAATTCGGGGTCTCTGGACGCGACGAAGTCATTGAACTCCTTTTCGACCTCATCCTGTTTGGTGAAGCGCTTCTCCCGCAAGAAATTGTCTAGGGACCTGAAGAAGTGATAATCAGTGGGGGACACATAGGGTGAATATGACGGGTGGGGGAGTGCCTCATAGCCCAACTCCTTGAGCTTCTGGGTAGTCATCTTTGTAGTGTGAGGGCGGGCGTTGTCGTGCAAGAGGAGGGGGACTTTACAGTTGGCCATTGCGGGCAGTTTCTGCGGCAATTTTTCGTCGATGATGTCAAGTTGGTGACAGAAGACTTCGGCAGTGATAATGTCACCAGGTTTGAGGAAATTTCTCATGGCACGTCACAATTCGGTCGAGGAATGGCTCATGCTTGTTCCGCAGAAGCAGCGAAGTGCAGATAGTGCGACGTTGATTTTTGTTCTTTTCGCTCAATTCGTGGGGGGACCCACTTCTCGAGCTTGCGGACCTTGCCGATGTCACGCAGATGGTTTTTAAACAGTCTTGGCGTCAACGTTGAGGATCGTTGCGAGTTCTCGGACCGTCTGGTAGGGGTCCGACTCAATCAGTGACTTGAGGACGTCGTTGTCGACGATGGATGGACGGCCAGAGCGGGGTTTGTCTTGAAGGCTTTTGTCACCAGAACGGAACCTTAGACACCAGCGCTGGGCATCGCGTTCCGTGACGGAGTCACCCAAGCCCCATGCTTGGATAATGTTGCGGGAAGCCAAAGTCACGTTATGGCCTAGCTTAAACTCGTAGAAAAGGCACACCCGGATTTGCTCCGATACCATTCTTAATCCGAGTGCTGAAAGACAACCCCAGTCAAACATAATGAAAATAAAACTACATGCACACGACAAAACAAGCTACAATTTGATATATAACACATGGTATGAAACAAGTGCAACGACGTTCAGTGAGCGTTCAAAGTTGGCACTCCAAAAACCGACAATACTTTTTCCAAAACCTGATTTTAACTACTACGATACCTTCAGATCACCAGCAGAGTACCTGAAGTGGAGGACGTAGGAAATTTTTACTGAGTCGCAAAGTGAATATATTGATAGTTTACGCCTATAGAGTTGCTAACGATTTCGGCTAGCCTTGCTTGTTCTGCAGAAGTTCCGTTCCTTTTTGATCAGCCTATGTATGTTAACCCCCCCTCCCCCCATTTGGGTGGGTATTCAGTGTATCACTTGGCAACCCCCCCTCCCCCCAATTCGGATTTCTTGGGCACGCTAATCAAATTAATTTAGTCTTCGATTTACAAAATCCACCCTTGACTTCTCTCTAATGAACATCACTTTCCTTCACCCTATCCTCGATTGACGGACGCTTCTGTTCCAAATCCAAGTTATTGTGGAGTAGTTTCGAAAAACGCTGTCGATCGATTGCTTATTCATTATGCCATTTCCATGCAACAGATGGAAAATATGTCATGGTGACTTCCAACTTCTAGTTATGCTTGTGGAACATCCTCGGGAGCGACACAGAGGGCTTCATCGAGATCCTCGCGACTCCAGAGGATTTCAATTTCACAACTGGGGCCCTGCAAGTGAGAGTGGGTATTGGATATAAGGATGAACCTGGAGGAGACGAGGATACAATCTACATTTTTGATCAACCCATCCAAGAAAATACAACGGTGGTCGTGAAGGGAGATAAAATTTGGCTTGACATGCAAACCTTTAGAGTCGTGGATCCCTTTAAAATATTCTACACCATCTTGAACGACAGTCAGTACCTCTTTCTCTCGCTTCTTTCCATCGTACAGTGGGACTATTTCGCAATTTCCAATGAAATTTTAGAGGCATGCCCAAAAATGTTAAATCACGTTTTAATTACACTATGGATGCCATGAAATAGATCTCGACTTGTAGAACTAGAGGCAGGCCAAGTCTAATCAAACCAGAATAAAGTATATTAGATTTAAAATTAGTTTGTGTAACTTTACCCATAGCCATTCGCATACTCACACACACAATGATACGAATACATGCACACATCCATACAAGCTTACACCGCATCCACCATCGACGCCAGAAAGATGCAGAACTTTCGAAAGCTATCCTTGAGAATAAGAATGTTTCCTCCAAAGCAAGAAATTGTAGGTGACAATCTATCAATAAATACTATCAATGAATAATAGGGTAAAGCCACCAATGATCGGACAATTAAGTTGGCCGAGCCTCATCATCGCTCGTCCCATCTCAACGGTACAAGCTGGAAGCTTCATTTTTTGCTCCTGGGAGCACGACACTAGGAGGTCTGAGTGCTATAAAGACGTTGTCCTTCCTACCCTTATGACTACCGACATTATCTATAATTTGGATGTCCGAACTTAGATGCGGGAAAAATTAAGTTCGGACACTTTCACCTTAATTCGGACACTTTCACCTTAGTTTGGACACTTTCACCTTAGTTTGGACACTTTCACCTTAGTTCAGACTTAGTTGTAGTCTTAAAGAGGCTTGAAATACTTCATTTTGATGTGAAGGAATGATAACCCGCTCCCCGCAATAAATATTGGATCTTTCCTCTATTTTCTAGTATAGGATGATCATGATTGAGTGAGTCAGTGACTGACTTTAATTCTAGCCATGTTTTAGATGAGATTGCAAGTTCGAACTTGGTAGATCTACACGAATAACTCCGATGATGCGTATTTAAGTACTTGTATTTGAATTTCTTTGCTCCAATGAAACGGAGAGATTTAGAAGCTGAAACTTGGTGCATCGGTACCTATTGAGGTGCAGATTTCAGGGGGGGAAAAGCTACTTTTAAGATTCGTTCCCAGGGGCATATTTTTGGGTGACCTTTCCCAAGAAAATCATTGGGGAATCATGGAGACGAAAGGCTGAAACCTTATTAATTAGGTACATGTTGGTATGCAGTCATAAGGGGAAATCCTGCTTCTGGGAGATATCTTCTACATTTGGGGAGAGCCATATTTTTAAATATGTTTTGCTACATTGAAACGGGCGGTGAATGATATAGAAACTTGGAATTTCGTACGTAGGTTGCTCTCCAGTCGCTAATATCTGGAAAAATCCTACTTTTGTGGATAATCCCTTGGGTGCACATTATTCATTAAGGTCATGTTGTCGGAAATTATTTTTAAGCAGAACAGACTGGCACAATTTGTTATATTCAATAGACAAGTATTTCTCTGCATGCTTAATTCAGAAAGCATCCTACTTCAGGGACACATCCCCTCTCCGAATTTGGAGGACAACTCCTAGGAGAAAATGTATCCAGCAGACGTATTCATCGTAAGCAATGTTGGCCTTCCGCAAGGACATCTCACCCGAATTAAAGCCTTGATGGCCTTTTCAACACCCTCAGATCGATAGTCCCTTGCATTCCAACCTCCTAGCACTTCTTTGGAGGCACGCCGTACACTTGGGTGAGCGAATAAGTATATCAAGCTGTATTTTTTCACATGTGCTCGACGGTGTCCGAAGTTACATGTGACGTTATGAAGCTCGGACAGAGCACAAAAATACATGTTCTCTGGAAAGCGTGACTCAACTGAGCTTTTATCAACTCTAAACGTTCTTTATTTGAATGGAGGACGTCATATTTCCGCAGATATGACACACATGAATGTACCCCGTATGTCCGAACTTAAGTTTCTCAAACATTTCTTGATCTAAGTTCGAACACACCGAAAGTAGGATAATAATCTGATCAATGCAGGTGCATTCTGCGTAACAGGACTCCATGTCCTCCTAGTTTCCTGGGAAGTAAGAATTGAGCACAGAAAACAAAAACGTTTCAAAAGTAATGCTCTCTTCTTACGGTTTCTTGAGGAATTCCTCCTGTTCGCGATATAGCATTAGCCTAAACCCAATATCTTGGAATCGTGCAGTCATGATGACCACCGCTTTTCCTTCGCTCAGTAACGTGTTCATCTCACGTTAAGTCACGTCATCTCACATTTCTTAAGGCGGCCCCGCGAATGATTAGTTTTGTAGCAATGTTTGCAGAAGTGTCCAAACTTAGGTACTGTCCGAACTAAGGTGGTTTTACCCTATGTCGTGTTACTGACGTAACACAGTTTAGACAATGGTTTTCGTTTTGCTGCTTCCCTTCCGCTTCTGTCTGATTTGGCTTGACCTGAAGCTTCTATTTTTTCAGAAAAGAAGGCATAGACCATCACCTTTCTTCAGGTCTAATGACGTTTTTTGCTGCTTAAAATATTGAATTATCTATGAAATTTTCCAGCGTTACTGACATAACGTATTTGTCAAAAAGCGAGATTCATCAAGCAAGTGTTAAATTCATTCTATGGAATTGTCCAGGAGTAATGAAAACCATCCCACTTCAGGTGATGAATGTCCAATGAAGCTTATTTGGTCCAAGTTTAGTATTCATACAGTGTAGGAAACGTAAGCCGGATGACAGTTTTATAAATCAGTTTTTTAACACTTTTGTCCCAATTACTCTGAAACTGGCAGCCAATGATGTAAATTCAATAAATCCGGATTCGTCCAACCAGATTTTTCACACCTTTAATCTTTCGACGAGGCAATATTATTAGCAGCTAAAAAAGAGAGCGTCAAAGGTCACTGCGTTTCATAGAGTTTTCACAATAATATCTGAAAGAAGATAGGAGCTCGATAAAATACAAGTTTCAAAAAATCACTTTTTCAAGTTTGATTATCAGGCAGCTGGAGTGCTGGGTATCAGAATCACGCACAATAACTCAATTATTTGAATTTTACATAAAAATTTGCGCCGTTGTCCCACTGTGCATCGATCGATGAATGAGGCAAAATGATTCACGCGATGGATTCACTTGCCGGTAAGGTTTTCAGTCTGAAGAACATTACCTGACCGGGTTCAATGGGACGATCGAATACAGAGAGGAGGATGAGGAAACCAAATCGCGGCACCGAGAAATCTGGCATCTGTCGGGACCCCCTGGGACGGGATGGGACTTCCAACTCCTGAACCTGGATTTCGACAGCAGCCTAGAGGAATTCCTCTACATCGGCGGGGGTCAGTACGCTGACGGGTGCAGCATCTCCCCCCCTGGCCACCCTCCGTACCGGTAAAATTTTACCTTTCATCTTTCTCTCGAGCCAGGTCGGGAGGTGATGTTGGCTCGAAGCGGGATAATCTTAAGCAACAAGGTTGTTCAGGAGAAGAAAAGGATTCGTGTGGCGAGCAACGATGCAGTCATTTACATGGTTCTCCCCGTCCTCAAATCCGGAAGTAACCGCGGCTTCTCCCTCAATTTCACCCGATTCGGTTCGTTTTCCTCGTCTCGCCCTCGAGTCATTCGATGTTGACGTCTCTGACGGTCGATTCGTGACGGAGCAGGTAACGAGACCGAGATGACGTCGACGACAGAAGGGCCCACGACGTCAGCGTTGCCGATCCCCTCGGGAGATCCTCCATCCATCACCGTGCTACTCCGTCATCCCGAGAAGAAACTCAAAAATCTCGTCTCTGCTCCATCTTCCTTCACGTACGCCATCGCCGTTTCGTTTCCCGTCGTCTCATTCACGATCCTCGTGTTTTATTTTCCAGACTGCCCATGACGCAGAGACGTGGATGTTTTTCCAGAATCTGACCAAGGAGATCGCCAGAGCGTGCGAAGACTACGCGAAGGAAAACGGTCTATCGAGCACGAGCATCACGTTCGTTACGTTACGTCGTACATCGCAAGGGGTGTTCCGTTCGTAAAATCGGTCCCGAGATGACCGGGAGTTGAACTCAAAAGTGAAAAAAGAAGACACATTTGATGTCTGCCTGAATACGTGCCTCCACGAGTTCTTAAATCCGAACAATAGCCTTTTCCTCTTGGTCAGTGCCGCGTGACGTTGCAGGAAAGCAATCCTGCCCGGGAATCGATCCACCGAGCGAGATGGATTCGTTTAACCCATCCCCCTACGAACCGACACCGGTGCAGTAACACAGCTCCTCGATGCCTGTTTCCTCGTACGGGTCCGTACGTGGCTTTAGACAAATGGTCTAAGCGAATCGTGAGGTGCGGTGGGCTATCTATTGCCTCGAGTTTCACCCCCAAAGATCTTTTCTCCTACCTTCATGTAAGGGATTCGAAAAGATATTTCCATTCGGCAGCAAAAGCACGCCGAAAAGCTGACTGATAAAATCGTCGCATCCACTACTCACCTTCTACAGATGCTGCAATATGCATCGTTGAATTTTGAGACGTGGCTGCTATGAGTCGTTTCGGAAGGCCATCTGTCTCAAAATATTCTTTGCACAATCATCTTTCATTTCTGAATGAAATTTTCGAATACAAGTCATCGCGTTGAATCGTTAAAAATATTATCTGATATCATCTTTCTGGAGCGGACGACCTAGACCAACGAATATTTAAACCAGATAGACCAGCGAAAATTTTTGAAAGTTTTTCGTTAGTCTATCCTCGGCCCATAGCTGAGGAGGTTGGCCCATCTTCGGCAACAAATTTGACTGACCAAGCCACACTCGTGCCGTAGTTATCCATCGTCCCTTCATTGCGCAACGGCCGTGTGAGGTGCGGATGCGGTTAAGCATGGTCCACTGCTTTCTTGGCAGGTCGAAGCTAGCAACTTCTGTTGAGGATTAATCTTTGCTGTCAAAAAAGTCATAGAAAATAGAGACTTCACTGAAGTACTACCTGTACCACGCCCAGATGAAGATGAAATGCTGGTGAGAGAAGAGGTTGGTTTTTGCCAAATGACTACCCAAACAGCATGTTCACGTAAACAAGATATCAATTTTACGCAAACAATGTAAATTTCTTGCGATTGCCATGAAAATGACATCACGTTTACTTAAAATTTACGTTCCTATATTTACATCACCAAAGTGTACGTGTATTTACATCAACTAGACGTCACTCCATCTGACAATTATGCAATCCATGAATATATATATGGAAAACATAAAATTATTATATATATTTTTTTATAATATATGACTCGGGGAATCATTAAATGCTAAGGTTAAGCTTTTTATTACAGCAGTGCACTGGATTAGGGAAGAGTAGAATCCCAGCCCCACAAGTACTACATTTTCTCTATTCTAAAAGGAAGAGAGCTCCTTTGAACATTTACTCCTCCTCCCGAGGTTCCGGTACGGGAGGAGAAAGCAGTAGGTCACTTTGGTACTCTTGAGTGTTGGTGAGGATGGGTACTCGTGTACTCGTCCAACAACCCTAGAGTTCTGAAGAATGTAAAGGAATAGGAGATTGAGTATATCAATTCTCTTCAATAGTACTAATTGACTCTTTAAATACGCATGAACGCCAAGGTAAAATTAACATAAATCTTATGTAAAATGAATGTAAACATGCTGCTTGCAATGCAAACGGGAATATCAGTTTTACATAAAATTTACGTTAATTTTATATCACCGTTAACATATCACTTAGGTGACATTTCTGCAAACATGTTGACATTTTCTTGACATTGATTTGTGTAAAATTTATATAAAATGGACAACAAATTTACATTCAGTTTACGTAAAATTAACATAAACGTGCAGTTTGGGTAGAAGTTACTTCTCCGAGATGTATGACAGTTGTGGTTTCATAATTTTTTCTGTTTCCAACAATGAACCACGTTTAGCCCGATGAAGGACTAGCCACACATGTCTGACCATATTTCGGCTTCACCTAACTGTTAGCCAACCATCTGTTAGTGATGGCCCAGACATGGCTTATATACGTGTTAACTAAAAGTCACTGATGGCCCGATCAAAATTCGTTGATTAGAGGGGGTCAAAAGTCAAGGATATTTGAATTTTCCATATGTGGACTGGTGGCGCTCGGAATCTCTGGCAGGAAAGAGCAATCCCCGGCTCTCCGTTCCGACCGTTTTGCACAGACGAAATTTTTTGCATGATCAAACCGAAGTTACGAGCGATACACCTCAATGAGTACTCGTTGAAAAAAGGAGGGTGAATGGGCACGAGGAACGAGGTGGTTTCACGATGATCGTACTGCACAGGTACCGCGAGATATGGATGCGAATCACCGATTGCCCGAGATGTTTCGGGGATGGGAATGAGTGCATGAAGACACAGATCAAGGTCAATGCATCCGACGACGGCGGTAAATACATCCTTCGCAACGACCAACTCCGCGCCATCATCGGAGGAGATCCGTACAAAAAGTGGATAGAAGATGCTGCCGCGGCCAAGGTCAGCTCTCCATCACTGTCACTTTTCCTCGGAACGTAACAGACAGAGGAAAGCGTCTCGATGAAATGCGCAGATCGACCTGAACACGAAGTGCGAGTATTTCCCATGGTGGATGTTCGTGGGCGCGGGGCTCACTTTCATCGTCATCGTTGCCGTTCTCGCCTGGCGATGCGGCATCTTCCAACTCCTCGAAAAGTTAATCTCATTCTTTCATCTCCTTTTATTCATTTTAGTCGCAGAAACAGTCCTGCTATAATGGAAGAAAAAAAATTCCTGAATCAGAAGTACTTCACGGTCTGCGTAATACCTTGGGTGCAAATTCACTCCCTCAAGCAAAACACTTGGTGAAATAAAAAGAAAGAGTGCATTTTACCCTCAAGTCGACACAGCCATGCTGTCTTAAGCACTGCCAAGTGGTCGATGATGCCGACCCGATGTTACCGTTAAAGAACTCGTTAATTCGGATTGATGGAAATGGAAGTTAGGCATAGAGGCTAGGGTGCGTCGAGGTGCTCGGATGAGTGCATGAAATGTAAAGGAGTTAAAAGTGCATATGTTCTTGGATTGGTCCTTCATTCGGCCGCGTGGGATTCACATGGACACTGGCGTTTCGTCCAGATTCATTCGATCGGCCGACGCCCAAAACTATAGCCTCAACCGTCTCCTAGGGGCTCCCTTTCATCACGAGAGCCACCGAGCATACCATTGGGTAGATGCACAAGGTCCTAATCCGCATTGTCATTTAGGGGAGGGACAAAAGGAAGAAGCTGCAGTTTTGGAAGGGACGTTTTGTCTTCCCCAGATAGAGACGCTGCCTTTTTTCTTTTTCCTTCCCTTCTACAGGAGGCGTCCCTCGCAGATCCTCGCAAACGGAGTCTTCCTCCAAACCCGCCTATTCGCCGATCGCCAGCCATCAGTAAGTCTCTCCCACCTACGAGCGGACGGTAACCTAACGGTACCGGTACTGGTTCGGAATGTCTCTCTTTGGATCGTTCTGACTCAGGGAGTATGTCTTCTCCTTCTGTTGCTCTGGATACGGTAACGATAGCGCTCGGGTCGAGGAGACGTACGTTTCCGTTCGAGTTCGCGAAAATATAATACATTGCGTGTCATCTAAGTGTTAAAATGAGTGGACACACGACACAACTTGGATATCCACTGCAGTCTCGATGTGATGTTTTTTAGTTCGTCCATAATGGAGCCGACCTTGACGGAGCTATGAAGTTGTTCGGAATGAAGATGCAATTCCCCCTTGCCTCTCTCCTCTTCCTCTCGCTGTTCATCTTTCCTTCCGACGGAGAGGATCGTGTTCTCAGACACCTCAGTGAGCGACTCGAACCGTGTGCAAGACAAGGCTATATGACCTGAAAGGGGTGAAACCAGCTGTGGATCGGCTGTTCAAAGAGATAAATATCCTTTAACCACATATGAAAACACAGATCCCCATTTCGCGATGTGCCTTCTCTTTCTCTTGGTGAACAAAGTTTTTGAAAATTTTGACAATTTGAACCGTATTGCTGCAATGTACTAATACAATGATATTCCAATGAAATGATTCTTCGAATTTTCGTCGACGGTGCTACGGGATACCCCAAGACTATCCACGGGACAGAACACCAGAACTTCCTCAGGATTCATGGATTTGCAAATTTCTGCCATTGGATCTCCCATGGATGTACTGATGCTCGTGGGAGATTCCTGACCTCGTGTTCCCACAAGTTGCAAGCGGTGTCCCTCAGGGCGGGATCCCGGGACCGCTTCACCTTCTGATCTACACTAACGATTTAGATGAAGGCTTAGTCAGAAAATAAACGAATTTGCCAAAGATACTAAAATTGGTTTCTTCATCGGAGGGTGGACAGGGGGAGAGCCGAGCAGGATTTAAAGCTTTTGGACGAGTGTGGTAGGAAATGGTTCGCGAGGTTTAATAACGGTAAGTGTAAGGTTCTTCACATCAGTTGTAACAACAATAGCTGCAGCTACTAATTCTAGCCCAAAGAAAGAGACTGGGATCAGAAATGAATGCCATTCAAATTCTTCTAAACTCTTAATTTCCTTGGTTTCTTATTATATACTCATATGATAAACTCCTTTTATTTGCATGGAATTTCTTTGGAGGTGAACTCTCGCCCCTCTGAACAGTGGAGAATGTGTTAAAAATTACCATTTGGAGACATTTCTTTATTTGGAGACTCCTCTCCGCTTTACTTCTTCACATCTGGTTTCCCTTTACACGTTTGGGTTATAACCTGGGCGACATGATATTATGTGTCATGAGTCTTGACGCACTTCAGTGTGTCATTTGGCAGATCTTACAACATCAGTTGACACATTTCTTCATCATCAGCCTTGTGGCACAACATTTTGTGTTGCCCAGCCGATGGCCATAGCACTTTCATTTGACACTGAAAGTTTTTGAGGGTAAGCTTCGCCAAGACGATCAGGCTGAAAGTCAATCGCCTCCCTCTTGTCCTCACGTCCAGATGAGGTGGACACATCGTTTCCCGATGGATAGGAATCGTGTATGACGCAGTTGCGCTCCTTCCTCCGTGAAGAGGTGATACGTGTGAAGATATGGGATGAATGCAGTGAGATAAGGGTATGGATGGTCCGCAACGAGAGTCTCTCCGTCATCAGGGGAAATTCAGTGCCTTCCTTGTCTTTCCATCATGGCCGTGCCCTACGTCTTCTTTTTCCTTTTCCTGTCTTCCCTCCAAGCCAGTCTCGGTGAGTTTCACGATTTCCTTCTTCCCTTCAGTCTTCAGTGGTGAAGGTGTTGGGACAGTCTTACCCACACTGTCGACTGTATGGGAGTGCTCTGGAATAAATAAAAAAGTCGGCTCCTCACGGTAAGAGAATGGGTAAAAAGAGAAATTCTTATCGACGGTGTCTCCACATGATACCAACTTTCCTATTACCTAATTTCCTCCAACTTTATTGTTTGTTTCCACATCAGTAGAAATTTGAAAGGAGTGTCAGAGGTTCGACCGAAGCATGGGCGTCCGCTCCCAGGGGCAAGGGGGGGCACTTGCCCCCCCCCCCCCTGGAAATCGGGCATGGCAATTTACTGGTAGTACTAAAAAAGAAATTTAATGTACTTCATGTGGAAATCTCATCTTCCGTAGCACCATTTAGACCAATCTTGCCACGCAATAAGAAACATCCTAACGAGTTAAAAATTCAACTCAACCCATCTGGTCCAGAAGCTCCGGTAACACTACTGCTCTACATAACATCGCGCCAAAGCTGAAGATCGTAAAACATGGAATGCAAGTATCCCAGGCTGAATGGCTATTTCACGTCTTCAATGAATCCATGATGAGCCAGACAGTACTGGATTTCACAAGAGTGGAAATGACATTCAGCATAGAGAAATGTCTGTCTATCCTCTTGTAGGATTTCATGCTGGTCAGTATCTTGCAGGAGTATTTCAAGAGATGCTCTATGACAGAAACATCCGGAAAATGCAGAAAGGTTGTTCTTTCACCAAGGTTAAGGATATTTTTTAAATAAATGAAGCTGTGCTGATGAATCTTCAAAATGGTTTTATGCTGAAATATCTGAAAGTATTACATCGGCCAATATCGGAATCTGCAAAATCAGTAAAATCCGGTATCGATTTGTCTCTAATCTATATTACTAACTTGCTATGAACGCGCTTTCAGCGCTGTGTGCTCCAAGAAAAAATTAATAATAATACATTTGAAGCATCCCTTTTCGTTTCTCATATCAGAAAATTGGGTAAAACTCCTTGGGTCATTAGTATTTTTTATTTTAGGTTTAAGCTATTCCTGCTCGTGTGAAGTGATTTCCAACCTAATGTTAGGAACATGAATCAGGCAGAGATTCTTCATCTCCCCGGAATTGTCACCTGAGTTTATCCTGAATACAGAGCTTCAGCTTTCTCTGAGCGAAATTGCACAAGTTTATTAATTTCTCTCCCCCAGCTAAAAAAAAAAAAGAGACCTCTAAGATGGCCGCAGAAAAATTCAGAGAGCTTTTTACAACCAAACTATATGCCCTGGGGGCATGTACGACTAAATTAAGAATTTTCTTGAATTAATTTATCCCAGCACTATATAATAGTCCGTTTTGCTGGAACCAAAATAAATTTATTCAGAATTGTTTCCCACAAATATTATGCCCCCAGGGATAAAATTTTTTAAGTGAAAATTTTCTTTAAATTAGCATATCATTAGCCACATTTATATTTATTTTCAGCTTCCTGTCTCTCCCTTTGAAACAAAAAAATCAATGGCTCAATTGGAAGCGTGTTGGGCACAAGTGACAGGGAACTGGGGTTCAATATGTGATCGAGTTGGACCTTTCTCTCCGATATAAGCACCAAGTCTTTGGGATAAAACACTGAGCACGAAAAACTCCCATCTCTACAGGTGGAACGTCAAAGAATAGGGGTAGGACCAAATGCACATCCCAGAAGGAATCAAGGTAGAGCGGGGTGCAGGTAGGCACAGGGTGCAGAAGTGGCGAGAATGAATGGGAATGAATCCTATAGGAGCGGAACTGAATGTTTCAAATATGGTACCTTGGGATATGTGTGAGGAACACTGTTGGTACAATATGACAAAGAAGTCAACTACGAGAGAGAGAGAAAGAGAAACAAAATGGCCGGTATTTTAACCGGGTCATAAGGTCTTGGTTTAGGAGGAGCGAAGTGATGACATTAGCTGAGTTGGAACCCGCACGGGTTTTGGCTAGTTTATACTTTTGTCATATGCCTACTGAATATAACTGCATTCTGAAGAGCACCAAAAAAAAAAAGACTGGCTTTTGAAATCTCTTGCTAATAGTGAAAGTGACAGGTCATTTTTTGAGGGAATTGCAGAAAAGTTATTTAGCTACAGTTACATTTGTTACACAGTCTGGAAATGAGATTCACCACTGTTTTTGGTGGTTATTCAATAACCTTTCTTAGGGGATAAAAAAAAGCATGAAATAGTGCAAGCATTCTGTTGCCCCAAACTGCAGGTTAAATATTCGTATTCCCAACATTCCACAGCCAGAACCCAAAGCAAAAAAAAAAACACATTTGATTTCAAACCGGCAAAAAGCCCACTTCCTAAGTTTTCTCCAAAGATTCACAATGAACAGCCTTAACAATTTTTTTCAGGAAGAAGAAAGTGTCAGCAAAATGCAAGCAGATTGTTGTGTATTCAGAGGCTTCTCATAACCCAAGCATGATAACCAATTCCAAGAAAATTACTTACAGGCTTACAGGTTTACAGACACACTGGAACAAGGAATACATAAAAGCACCTATGTGATATTTCACTGCTGATGACAAAAGCATTTTTGCTTCAAAGCCTTAAACACAAAAAAACAAAGCAAAGTTGCATAACCTGGGGTTATGCAACTTTGCTTTGTTTTTTTATTATATTCTGGCTGAGAAGACACCTACCCACTAGTA
This sequence comes from Darwinula stevensoni, assembly GCA_905338385.1. Classification (NCBI taxonomy): domain Eukaryota; kingdom Metazoa; phylum Arthropoda; class Ostracoda; order Podocopida; family Darwinulidae; genus Darwinula; species Darwinula stevensoni. The sequence continues at coordinate 44,682 of CAJPEV010000044.1, forward strand.
AGAAGTCAGATAGAACAGATCAGTCAATAAATAAGTTGGGGTCAACACTGGCACAAAACCAGTGCACACTGCAGTATAATATTGATCATGCAAGGGATACCAGTTGTAGTGTTGCATACTACAGCATTGCAGTATGCAATAAATTTCTCAGTAGGTATACTGTGGCTCAATACCGTGATATTTCAATGATACCAAAGAGGAACAGAGGGAGGGGGGGGGGGGGGTGTGCTCAGACACACCAAGATGTACGAACCAAGGGCACAATCAAAGAGCAAGTCAAACCCACAAGTGATGGCCCATGAGTCCAGATTACTGTAAATACATTCCTGTGACTTCCAGGAAGGTTTTAGTTTTCCCCAGGAGGTGGGTGTCACCATGGATGAAGGTGGGGAGGATAGTTTACAGGATGATTTTTTAAATTGAGAAATTATTCTCAGTGTGGTGTTTTGGTGGTGGTATGATTATACAGGGTTTCCATAAAGTGACTACCTATGAGCAACTTTTTCAAGTAGGAAATTATCAACCAACCTTGGAATGGTATCACATCTTTTGTTCCAGCAATCTGGTGTGGCTGAGAATTCATTTACCAAACCTTTATTTCAAATACTGGTTCAGAACTATGCAGTACAGCATTCCAAGTTGTCAGCCAGGGAAAATGACCCCCACAATATCTGGTTTTGACCTCTTCTAATTTTTTCTCTAGGGCTACTTGAAAGGCATTGTGGAGGGCAAGCCCACAAATATGAAAACTTGAAAGAGAATGTCTTGTGTTTTGTGCCATAAAGTTACAGAATTCTCACAGATGTTGCCAACAATCCAATTGCCAGAGCTCAGAAATGTCTGGAATTAGGAGGTAAACTAATTGACACATTTTGCTAAGGAAACTCCTAGTTTTCATGATTTTTAATTCCTAAAAGTACTCCATATTTTAATCAATACCATGATGATTAAAAAAAAGTTGCTGTAATAAGGTCTAATGGCAAATTTTCCTCAAATTTTTGCCTGCATTTCTTTTTCATTCAAATGAATAAAAATATCTTAAAACACTAGATGTGGGAAATAAATTATTGGCCATGCCAAAGTGGAGGAAGGAAAGATTTGACAATATTCAGAGGTTGTCAATCTACAAACTAAAAAAGAAGGCTACTTCAAAAATCTATGATAAAAAGGTTGCCCATCGGTAGTCACTTTATGGACACCCTATAGGTAGTGTCCTATGGTTTCCATACCATTGTGGCGATATGAATATAGGTGGTATTCCATGGTTTTTGTACCATGGCAATAATATAGAAAGAAGTGAAAGGGGTCGGTATGATTATCATGAGACCAGAATACTGTGGTATGATGAAAATACCAATATACCTCAAAGCCCCATTGCATACCAGTGTAGCAGTAGGGTTCACCCTCTCCAGTTGATCCAATTGAATCCCTGAAGTTTCAACCTCAGAGTGTACTGATGTACTTGGTGTGAGGGTAAAATAAGCAATTCTGAAGATATGCTGTGCATGCATTCTGAAGATATGCTTTGAAGGCACTGGTTAATTTCAAGAGTTTTTGGAGCATCAAAGGTTTTTCTTTGCAAGTGTGTCATTTTTTTCATCTGCAGATCCCGATTTCAGGTTTTCTTACAGTAACCAGATATGAGATCTGATTACTGCATTGGTTTTTCTTGCAGTCAATTTCTAGTTGGTGAGTCAGGATGTCCCGAAATGTGACCTCCAGAAGTCAATGACAAGTTTTTGCCTTTGAAGCATTTAGGAGGCCATATTGCTTGGTGAAGGAGCTAATGGCACAGACAGCTTCTTGGCATTTGGCTAGGTTTTGTTTTATTGGGAATTGAGTACCAACAGAGTGTCAGCATCCAAAGACATCAGGTCACCTACAGGGTAAGGGATGCAGCTGCCCAGCCAACAGAAGTACAACCTCTAGCTGAACAGAGGTAGTATATCCCAATAGCAGTGACAACAGAGAAGCTAACAAGACAGTTGTAGGAAATGCTGAACATTAAAAAGTTGAGAAAGCATTTGAACTCCATTTTGTGACTTTACCCTATTTTATTAGAACTTTACAAGAGGCCATCCAGATGTGATCTGAATTTCTATGTACACTTTGTGGCATAGTTCAGATATTATCTACCAAATAAAAGTATAACCTTTTTATCAAATACATTACATTATCAAAAACATATCAGATCTATTCAACTGAGAAATTCCTATTGAGCTTTTGGAACACTGTATTTTCCCCCCATCCACAACCATAAAACAAAAGCACTCAATTATGCACTATTTAGTTCTTCCCTCTCTCCTATAGGCTCTACATTTTAAACTCTGAATCTTAACATGATTTTTTCTTGACCAAAATCAATCCTACAGAGTTATGAAAAACTGGACTGATTGGATGGAGGGCAAACCTGGGGTTCATGAGTGTGGGGTCTCGCTCAAAAGAGAATGTAGTGCTCTGGAGAGTGGAGGTGCGCTGGGACTGGGATGGTGACCAGGTGTGGGTGCCCAGGAGACCTGAAGCCATCAATGATATGAGGGTGTCACCTGTGACCTGGTGCAAGAAGGATTTGGCCAGGGGTTGTGGAATCCCAACCCATATACATGGATCACTCCCTCCCCCTCCAACCTGTTCCCATCAAGAGTAGAAGGCTTGATGTTGAGATCAAAACTAGAAGCTCCTTCTGCATGGTACCATCCATAAAGCAGAATAAAGTAAGAAATACTGCAGGAAAAGACAAGACCTCAATGATGGAAGTCTTGAGGGAATGGGTGAAGGAGAGCAAGGAAGGTGGGATACGGTTGCGAGATTCCTTAGCAGCCCAGGCCTGGATTTCTGCTGCAGACATTCGCATTGGGTGGGGTTCCTTCAACAGCTGGCAAGGGGTCTGGCCAAAGTGGTTAATCATCCCCTCTGTGGCTGCACGCTCCCGGGGATCTGAGATTGCATCCAGGTCCACTGCACCCTCATAGCTGAATCAGCCCATCAATGTCATTGACACTTGATATTAAATTGCTCTCATGATGTGGAACAAAACTCAAATATCAAATGCAGTTGGGGGCTTTCTTAAAAAAGGCTGTGTAAAGTACTGCATAATGGAGTAAAACTCTCTTGAAAAAGGACTTCTCAAAATGAAATGCATTTTAAACTATGTAATGGTCTTTGGTAAAATAAACATGGATATCTGACACTTGCAGAAGAATATTTTGCTTCATCTTTACAATTATTTGTATGGTTTCCAGAAATTAAAGCCTTGATCATGATTTCAAAAAGAGGAATCAAAATTAATAACTTTTCAAATTACTCAAAAATCTCACCCCAAATGCCTCTTCATCTCTTCCAATTTTGCTGCATATTGGATAGTTTTGCCAAAGGTCTTTCAAAGAGAGAAGCACAAGAACAATGGAAATACGAGGGTCGATCCAAAAGCAATGACTCCAATTTTTTTTCTCCATTACCTTTAATCCTTAGTCCATGAAACCCTTACTTGGAATCACTTGGAATGTTGGGATCAAAGTGTTATTTTTCCACCTAATCACCATTTCTTTGACAACATTTCTGGCAGTGATGTTCCAGGGCTTGCATACCTCTACAGTAAAAGGTTTCCAGACCTACTGCATGACTTGTTGACTTGTTCCTCATCCTCCTTTCAGTCCAGACTTGGCCCTGTCAGATCACATCCTCTTTTGACCCTTCAAGGACACTATTTGTGTACATCACTTTCAGAATGACATTTGAGTTCAAGAAACCGAGAAGAGGCAGGCCAAGAAACTTTTTACTGTAGTGGCATACATGCCCTGGAACATCGTCGGTAGAAATGTTGTCAAAGAAACGGTGAGTACATGGGAAAATAACATATTGTTCCCAACATTCCAAGTGATTATGTGCACATGTTTCATAGACTAAGGATTAAAGGTAACGGAGAAAAAAAATTGGAGTCATTACTTTTGGGGTAACCCTCGCATGCTCCCCTGATAATGAAAGATATGACTTCTTTTTAAACTTGAAATATGCTCAAAACCCTCCTGAATATGAAGAGGATATAGAAAATACTCCCCTGTTAAAGGGTTAAACCTGGTTGCTTCAAGTTGGCAATGACATCACATAACCTGAAATAATTTATGTCAGAATGATAAAAGCTTAAAATACAGGGTGTTTTGCAAGAATGTTTACCATTCTGAATTGGAACGACATCTTCATTATAATGAGCATTCACTTCAAACAAACAAAAATCACAGATGAACTCTAAAAATTTTGTTTTAGAGAAAAAAAGTTCAAAATGAACATCTTTAGCTGTAGAACAGCCTCAAAGACATCTAGAGAATTTTTGTACTGCTGCCTTCAATACTTCCCGTGGAATGCCTCAAACTGCCAACTGCCACGTTCCCTTGAGTTCTGCAATATTTGGCATGTCCTGAAGGGTTCATTCTTCCTGTACTCACAGGTAAAAGTTGAATGGACTGAGGTCTGGGGATTGTGCTGGTCACTCAATGTCATCTCACTGAGAAATGGGTCACTGAGCGAATCTCCCAGCCACTCAAGACAAATGTGGGCAGTATGGCAGGTTGCCCCATCTTGCTGTAAAAAAATATTCCATTTGTGATGCACTTTAGGCCAGAAAAATGTCCTCTTAAGTGATACCTGATATGCACAAATGGAATATTTTTTTGCAGCAGGATGGAGCACCCTGCCATATTACTCGCATTTGTATTGAGTGGCTGAGAGAGAGATTTGCTTGGTGGCCCATTTCTCAGTGAGATGACTGAGTGACCAGCACAATTCCCAGATCTCAGTCCACTCAAATTTTACCTGTGGGAATACAGCAAGAATGAACCCTTCAGGACATGCCAAATATTACAGAACTCCAGGGAATGAGGTAATCAGCAGTTTGAGGCATTCTGCAGGAAGTACTGAAGGCAGCAGTACAAAACTTCTCTAGACATCTTTGAGGCTGTTCTTCAGCTAGAGGTGCTCATTTTGAACTTTTTTTTCACTAAAACAAAAATTTTAGAGTTTCTCTGTGATTTTGTTTTTGTTGGAAGTGAATGCTCATTCTAATGAAGATGTTATGGCAATTCAAAATAAACATTTTTGTGAAACACCCTGTACAAGGAGATTTTCCATGTAACTAGGTGCCAGTGCTAAAGGCCCCTAAGCTCACTTTTAATTAATAAATAAAAATGTATTCATGGCATTATTTATCTTTCTGTGAATCCCTTCAATACAAGGATTTTGGGGGTATTCCTTTACAATTGTCTGGTGATCTAGAGGCATTTTTACAACAAAGTCTGATAAAGCTTAAAGTCTGAGATCACTGTGAGATCATTCCCTCTGGTCATTATTGTACCATTGAAGAGTATTGAAGTTATCAGTGCAAGAACATGCTACTTTACATTCTCAAGGTTTTGAAAGTTGAGAAAATTTCACCAATATGAGGAAAGCTACTTTGTGCTATGTATCCACTCTAGATGGTATTTAAAGAAGAGGCCATGAATTTGCATGAAATCAGTTCAGAATCAGTTCAGATCAGAATCAGTTCAGTTGTTAGTTAACACTTTTGCTACCTCATGTTACAGTTGTAAATTTATAACTATAATTCTTAGAATAGACCAAAAGCAGGTAAAAAAAAAATCACTTGGAATCAGTAACATAAGTGTCATATGCAACAAAAAGCTAGAAAATGAAAGGAGAAGGAGACAAGATCAAGATCAGAGGAGATCAGGATCCAAACAAGAAATGGATGAGAAGGCTGATAACAACAGGGGAGCAAGTATTGAGCAATAATTTGATCCAATACTCCAAAGATTGACATGAATCTTGAGAAGTATGTGAATGGTGGAGACCTTGGACCCTGAAGATGATGAAACTCAACCCTACACTTTGTCTTATATCCCTTTTGGGACCATCTTTCATTCACTTATTCAAAACGCAATTACCATAATCAAAATCAATTTCCTCACTCTCCAGTCTGGATGTGACATGTTTCTTATCTCCTATCCCCTTACACTAAGCTTTCCAGCAAGAAAAAAATATTCAGAACTTCATTTAAAACCCAAATTATTGCCCCCAGCTCCATCTGGGAGTTGGGGGCCACTTCATGCCCTTCAATATTTAAATATTTTTTTCAATATTCAATAACTTCAATATTTTTATTTTTATTTTACATTCATGATACTGGATCAATTTTGGGTGATCATTTTGCAAAGCATCTCTGCAGAATTCATACAACATTTTATAAGTCGGTTACATGATATTTCAGTCTTCCAAATCATTCCATCAACAGCATTAAGGTCAAAGGTCTCCATAATTCACATCCTTCTCATGATTCCCATCAATCATTGAAGAATTGGCTCAACTTCCAACTTGGTTCTTGCTTCTAATTGTATCAACCATCTAATCTTGTTTGGCTCAACACCTTTCTTCTTTCTTCTCTTCCTTTTCCCTTCAATTTCTACTTTTTTTTAAAATCTCTTTGAGGTGCCACATGTCAGAGCCCATGCTGCTCAACTTGGCTAATGCACTGGATTTGAAGTTATTCCATCTTTTACATAAGACCATTCATTAATTACTATTAATGTTAAAAGTGGGTCTCTGACCAATTGCATCCCTGTCATTTACATAAATGATCCTTTGGATACACAGGCCATCATTGTGTTGAAACGTCTTAGAATCATGATACTTGGTAACAGAAGTATTAACACTTTCAACCCCAGTGACTTGAGTGTGCTATGGACAAGGGACACCACATAAAGGGTATGGGGTTAAAAGTGTTAACATGTTCTAGCACAGATAATTTCAATAATTAAACAAATTATGATTCTAAGATGGTCTTTTTTTTCTACTATCCTGACAGTGCTAACATCAAACAACCACTATCAACACAAACAAAAATCATCCTGACACAGGAGATAAGACACAGGTAAATCAGTGAGAAAAAAAATCACCTATCTCTGAATTAGGTACTGAGAATATTGAGACCAATGACAAATACAGATATTCAGGTATATTTGTACAAAAAGACCTTGAAAGCTTCAGAGAATGAATGCCTTGTAAGCGAAGGACCTGCACAAAAAACCAAGAGGTGAAGATACAGTAACTGTGATTGAATAGAAAACCTTGAATTGCTGTACCTGCAGTAGTAGAAGACATTGAGGGCATGTACTGCAGCTTCTCCCTTCTGTTTGTAGCCAAAGATGAGGTCAATCCACTCATGCAGGTGAGCTGATATGTATTCCGACTCCTGTAAGTCCCGCAGTCAACACAAATACCAAATAATATAAAGGATTAAGACCCCCTTCCCCAATGCCACACAATTCATTTTTCAAGGAATCAATGGTCAACACCTTTGTAGAGCAGGTAGAACAGTCAGATAAATCAATATCTACTCATAACAGCTATTTGTGGTCTGGGAGGAAAACATCCAAACATCAAGATAAGTCTCAAGTACAAAATCCAGCAACAACTCATTAAAGTTTCAGATATCATCTGGTTTGGAAAGGCTGGGGGGTAGCATGATAGCTAAAAAAAAGAAGCAGCATTTTTCAAGATAACAAGCTAATTTAGTCAAACAATACAAGAGAGTAGGATGAGAAAAAAAATGTCAAAAACGATTACTGGTGAGAAACATGTTTGTTAGTGACCCAATGTCATACCAAGGCCTTGCGATGCTTATTGATGAAATCTTCAGGAGAATCTGCCCAGCGAGGGAGGACAACATCATCCACTTTCTCCCTGGATGCACCCTGAAGACGTCCGAGGTCAAACCGGTTCCCATTCACCAGGAATTCCGGGAAATAGAAGAACTCGGGAATTAGCTCCTTCACATCTGATGGGTTTTCCATCAACATCTGCCATGCTGCAGGGATAGAGTGGAACTGCCGGTCTGCCACGTCAAACCTAAAATACCAGGAAACTTCAAACATGTATACTAAACCCAACCTCAAAAAGTAAAAGATTCTAACACAATTATGACCTTTAAACATGAAATAATACATAGCATAAGTAAAAAAATCCTGATATTCCAATAAGTTAAAATTATGGCTTAATTGATTTTCATAATATTAGGCTGTTCCAAAATAAATGTCTGAATTCGATCGCAAACTTTGAAGGGTCGTAACTCAGCTGATAATGAACATTTTTAATCGAAGTAAGCACCATCCGCTTCAACACACTTCTGCCAACGAGATACAAGCTTGTTGATCCCAGTCGAGTAGAAATCCTGGGTTCTGGAGGCGATGAAATCCTTAAAGGCATCTTCGGCAGAGGTCTGATCATGGAAGTGTTTCTCCTTGACGAAGTGATCCAGGTGTTTGAAAAAGTGGTAATCCGTAGGTGATATGTCTGGGGAGTATGGTGGATGAGGCAGAGTTTCGTAGCCCAGCTGATTCAGTTTGCGTACGGTGAGATGTGCGACATGCGGTCGGGCGTTGTCGTGCAGCAGAATCGGCCCCCTTCGGTTGACCAATGCAGGCTGAAGTTTGCGAAGTTTCTCGTGCATCGTGTCCAGTTCGTCACAGTACTTCTCCGCTGTGATTGTTTCACCAGGTTTCAGAAAGTGGTAGTGCACCACTCCTGTTGAAGTCCACCATACAGTGACCATAGTCTTCTTCGGGTGAGCGCTTGGCTTTGGGAAGTGCTTGGGAGGCTCATCTCGGTCCAGCCACTGCGCCGATCGTTTACGATTGTCGTACAGGAGCCACTTTTCGTCGCACGTAACAATACGGTCGAGAAAAGGGTCGTTTGTGTTGCGTAGAAGCAATGCGGAGCTGATCTCGTATCGGCGAGTGCGATTACTCGCGGTGAGTTCGTGCGGAACCCATTTGTCCATCTTCTTCGTCTTTCCAATGTCGTTCAGATGACGGGAAACGGTTGCGATGCCAACAGACAATTCTTCCGCAAGCTCTCGGACCGTTACATGGGGATCACGTTCCACCATAGTCTTCAGAACGGCGTCGTCAAGAGACTCTTTCCAACCTCTACCTTCCTGTTCTTCGAGAGTCTCATCTCCGTTACGAAACTTTTCGAACCAGCGTCGAATGGTGCGATCCGTGACCGATCCTTGGCCGAACTCAGTGTTGATTTTATTCGCCGTTTCGGCAGCATTAGTTCCAAGTTTGAACTCGTAAAGAAAAATCGGACGAAAGTTGCGTTTCTCCATCGTTCGCTTTGGCAGCTACAGGAACGTTTGGCTAAAGATAAATAAAAAGCAACTAAGTGGCTTACATAGAGAAAGGTTTGCTGAAAAAAACGGTATATAACAATAACTGGTTATCGCAAAATTGACAGGTATAATGATAGACAAAACATTACACTTCGAAAATCGGACATTTATTTCGGAACAACCTAATATTATGTCATAGATCAGTGTTTTTCCTATTGGCAATATGGCTAAACATTGTGATATTGTTATTCAGTCCCATACTACCCCTTCCTGAAGGGAAGCTTAGAATATTAGCTTAGAATATGCACACAAGGCTAACTGCAGATGAAAAATCTGCATGCTGATGTAGGAAACCATTACATGTGAGCTTTCATCACCATATGCTGATCCCTCAAATTACTACACCACCAAAGAGAGGCTTGATGGAAAACTTACATGGGGAAGGTACCCTTTTACAGGATGAGTCAAAAGTCTGGCCCACCTATTGATTGTTAATAACTAGAGAATGGATTTGTATGTGCTAATAAAAATCCAGAAATAAGCAAATAAATATATGCTTATAAAAGCCAAAATGATGGTAAAAATTCATATCCAAATTCACATGGAATACCCGTAAAAGTGGGAAAATATGCAAAAATTTAGTTTTCATAACCTAGAATGAATTCTGGGTGATTCCATGACAAAACGAGCATAAATTTCACAAATTGACACCGGACATTCTCAGACTTTGATGAAATTTTTCATGCAAGGTTATAATGTCCGAAAATTCGGAATAGTAAAATTACAGCCCCACCGGGTCAATAGGTCAGATGCTACAGGGTGGTCAAAATGTAGGGTCACCTTCAACCCTGTGATTTTGATATTGATGTAACTCAAAAACTATTCGTACTAGAACTTTGACTAAGGTGTCCATTCGCTGGAAATTACCTGAAATATTCAAAATTTATATTAAAATATCACCTGAATCAAAAACACACAATGTTACTTAAGGACAAAAAAATTTGACCTTCGAATTTTGCATGAACCCCCAAAAATTAAATTCGCAAAAAAATACCATGAAAGGGTCAATGACCCTGCTACTAATTTGCAAAATTAGAGAGAGGTGATATTTTTTGCATTCCGTCAAAAAATTTTTTAATCAGAAGATCCCTACTACAAATGAGGCATTCCGAATCAAATAATCAAAATCGTGGTTGCGTGTGCGATTGGGATTTTGTTGAAAATTTTCATGCGTGATGAACTCTCTGAGATATGAAGGCATACCTAATTTCAGAACACTAGACCAAACAGTTTAGGAGATATTGAGCCCCAAAAGTTCGGCCCTAGAGGGAAAAGTCACCCCACCGGTCAGACGGCTATCTTTCGCCCTAGTTGAGCCAGGAAAGAAATGTTGGCCTCAAATGAAAGCTAAGAGTAAGCTTAATCAGGATTTTACAGGTTTTTGCTTTCCATAGTTAACCTTGTTTCCTAGCAAATACGATACGGATTTTTAAAATTTTCATGAAGTGGGAATCACGGTAACACAATGAGCTCCAAATACGTTAAAATTGAACTTAGCATGGACCACCAAAAATTTAAATCTCCAAAAAATACCATGAGAAGGTCAATGACTCTCTTATTAATATGTACACATATGTAATAAGTACTACATATGTAGTAAGTACAGAGATGTATAATTTTTGTATTCCGTCAGTACATTTTTAAATCAGAAGATCCCTACCACATATTAGGCATTCTGACTCAAGTAATCGGAATTGTGGTTGCAACTGGGATTTCGTTGCAAAACATCATGCATGATGACCTCTCTGAGATATGATGGCATTCCATATTTCAGAGCTCTAGCCCAAAAGGTATAGAAGATATTGAACGCCTAGGTAGCCCTCCCGTGGGAAGTCACCACAATGGTCAAACGGGTACAATAGGCCTTAATTGAGCTAGAACAGAGTTCCACAGTCGAACATGTCTCTGGAGATGAATAGACCAACATCGTAAATCATTTTTCCCGGTTCAGCTTATCGTAAAATGTACAAATCTAGAGAAAATGGTTTGAATACTGAATGGTATTGAATCCTAAACGATGGAAAATTATCGGACCGTCGTCTTCCTAACGATTTGGCACCGATAGTCGAATACATCTGACGATATTGGTTTGCCCTCCTCAAGTGGTGAGGAATGATACCACTATCCCACAGTTACTTGAATCTGTAACACAATCGAATATCAGTGTTGGGGGGTGTATTCAGGTGGTAAGGTTTTAGTGCTGGAGTATCTTTCTCGACTAGTGTAAATATACAGGGTTGTGCAAAAGTTCTCGTACACTTTCTACTCTTTCTCTTACACTTCTTTCTTTCTTTTTTTTATTATAAAGTTAAAGTTTTGATAAAACCTTAACCTCGGCTTGTTAGCTGAATAATTATGTACATAGAACAGCATGAAAAAGATAAATGAATCAAATTCTAAGCGTGTGCTCAAAATTGGCGCCGTTCTCCTTGATGCACGCTCGGAGTCGCTTTGGAAAGTTGCGAATGATGGTTGCCCGCTGTTCGACGTTGATTTCATTCCAAGCGCGTCGCAAAGCCGCCTTCAGCACCTCGGTGTTGCGAAAAACGGATTCCCGAGATCTTTTGTTCCAAGATCGACCAGACCATCGAGTTCAGATCTGGCGATCGCTCCAGCCTTCATCCCTTGCCTGTGCAGCGCGATGATAGCGCTTCGATTCTCTTTAGGTGTCATAGCTCCAGAGAAAAAAAAAATCAAATAAAGACTGAAATTTACTATAAAGAAAACATTTCGTATCAAAAAAGTCCGTAGAATAAAAAAAAAACACATCAGAACCGCCAAAATCCGTTGCTTAGTGAGGAAAATTTAGATTTTCAAAGTGTACGGGAACTTTTGCACAACCCTGTACATGCAAGTCTAAATGCTGAACCTGGTGAGAAGATTTAACTGACATATTAACATTGTATTGGTATAACTCATACATTTTACTTAGGCGTTTACCTCCAGTAGAAAAAAAAAGGAAAGAGAAAGAATTTTTGGAATTTGAGAAATTTCATGCTTGAAACAATGTGGAATAATTGAACTACAGCTGATCACTGGTCTCTGGCGGTTTGCCTGGTTGTCACCAAGATTCCCATGCCAAGGATGGCCAGAATGCCTCATATGCAGTAGGGATCTGACTCAAAAATTTCCGGATGGAATACAAAAATATTGCTTCTTTGCAATGTTGCTTATCAGTAAGAGAGTCATTGACCTTCTCATGGTATTTTTTTGGAGATTAAAATTTTGGGGGATCCATGCTAAGTTTAAGTTCAATTTTAACGTATTTGGAGCTCATTGTGTTACCGTGATTCCCACTTTACGAAAATTAAGAAAATACATATCATATTTAATTGGAAACAAGGATAACTACGGAAAGCGAAAACCTGTCAAATCTGATTAAGCCTACCGTCAGCTTTCATTTGAGGCCAACATTTCTTTCCTGGCTCAACTAGGACGAAAGATAGCCGTCTGACCGTTGGGGTGACTTTTCCCTCTAGGGCCGAACTTTTGGGGCTCAATATCTTCTAAACTGTTTGGTCTAGAGCTCTGAAATTAGGTAGGGTGAGGTGGGGCAAAAGTAACAATGGGGTAATTGTAACACCTTCGTATTTCAGCAAGTACATTAGATAAAATTTCCTAATTTTGTGCCCATAACATACCACTCTTCATCCTTCATATCACATATTTTGAGCTTCGCTGTGATTGGCTTAGAGCGTTTTTACTTCAATTTTGTGCACCCTGGCAAGAAAATTATGAATCCAATTTTTTTTAAACTTCTGTTGCAATTTCATTTTTCACCCCAACTAATGACGTTAAAAATGGTAAAAATGTTTCATTTGCTGCCTGATCTTAATATCAACCTTATGATCTCAAAATTTTAACTTAGGCTTTATCACATCATTTGTTGAGCCCAATGTTACTTTTGCCCCATGGAAATTTGGGCCGTGGGGCAATTGTAACAATATAGCTTGGGAGTAACAAAGCACATAGAATATTTTTAAGTGCTGCTAACTTTGGTAAATGAGTCTATTTGTGTAAAAAAAAATGTATGCATGCCTGAGTATTGTGTTTTGTGCTTCTTACAAGCTTCATAATGTTTCGCACTTACGAAAGAAAAACTGAGAGAGGTGCTGGGAAACGCTAATTCCATGAAAATCTTGCAAGTGCTGTGAATGCCATTAAGAAGCATGTAATGAACAGAAAAATGACGTAAAATTATTATGGTGTTCTGAAAGCACCATCAGGATGCTCCTGTCAAAGCATCGTTCAGAAGTCCAATAAAGGTTTCTAGGTTATGATCTGGGAGTTTACCCCTTTCAGACCCTGCATCTACTCCAATATAATACTATGGACGTTGTATTTTCATTGTTTAAATGGTAATTTCTTCGGATTCTTGTGACTTTGAGCCCCATATTGCACAACGATGAATTCAATTATGCATGGCACAATTCCGTCAGATGCCTTCTCTTACCCGTCAGTTTTGCAATCTTCAGTTATGTAATTATATGCATAATATATCATTGTACGATACGGTAAATTCACATAAAATATAACAAATATCTAAAGAACATAAACATTTTAAGTAGAATAGGAAAAGAGCTCAGTAATGCAAAAATGTCTATCATTTCGATAGTGGCCTTAATTCAGTCCTGAAAGGGTTAAGGTTTCTCTTCGTTGATAGGTGTGAAAGGCATGAATTTTATTGATGTTCATCATAAGCAAACAGGATTGCTGATTTCTGAGCTGGTTTTGAGGAAAGAAATTGAGGAGAGAGAAAATAAGGATAAGTAAAGGGATTAGTGCAAGTGGGGTGGATGAGTGGAATTTTATTTCTTCTTTTTATTCCCAAAGTAAGAGATTTCCTGCAGGCTTAAAATTCAGCAGAGAATGACTGCAGGTGCTTCAGCATTATACGCTCCTGTAGCTCCATTTTCAGAACATATTAGCAAAAAATTTCCTAGATTCATGTACATGTTGAGGAGTGCATTTACAGTCGACCCTTTTGCTCCTCAGTACAATCAGACGGCACTTGTGCAAGAATGTTACTTTTGCCCCATGGTATGTTACTCTTACCCCATCCCACGGGGCAAAAGTAACATGAATCAAGGCTTTAAAAAAAGGTTGTTTCCGGAGGTTCCAATACAGATTCAAATTCTGGAAGTCATTGGAATCTCTTGGTCACTGTTTGAAGAGGGTAGAAATAAATTTTTGTGGCAATATTTTTGCTAGTATTTTTATTATTATCTTGTAAAGTGCAATTATGTGTTTTTCAGATTACTTTTACCCCACCTCACCCTATGCCTTCATATCTCAGAGTTCATCACACATGAATTTTTTCACCGAAATCCCAGTCGCACACGCAACCACGATTTTGATTACTTGAGCCGGAATGCCTCATTTGTAGTAGGGATCTTCTGATTAAAAAATGTATCGACAGAATACAAAAAATTTTACCTCTTTGTAATTTTGCAATTATTAATAGTAGCAGGGTCATTGACCTTTTCGTGGTATTTTTTGCGAATTTAATTTTGGGGGGTTCATGCTAAGGTCAGATTTTTTGTCCATAAATAACATTGTGTGTTGGAATTTGAAATCATGTGGACTTGCAGCTGAAACTTTCTCAGTCAGATTTTTTCATGTTTTGTTGAGCAATCATCATGTTTAGGCCAAATACGAAAGAAAATGGGATATATTTTCTACGTGCTTATGGATAGTCAGTAATTTCTTAGTTATTCTACTCAAATTTATTGGAATTTAAATCAAGATGACAATATCCATGGGCATGTTTTCAGATGTGAACAAGCATAAAGAACCCCTGAAAAACAAATGTAATTTACAGCTCATAAAAAAGATAAGATCAACAAAATAATTTGAAAAAATTTCTCCAGATGGGGTATTTTCTTTTCTTTGGACTGTTTAAACAGGATTCCAATCCAATGTAGTATTCAAAAGTTAAACACTCAAAATGTGGGTAGGACTTTTGACTCATCCTGTAGGGTCACCCTAAACAAATAGGCCTATTGAGCACAGAAAGGCATCAACCTGAGTGGCACTGTTGCTAATGTGAGGCCTATAAGACTGAAGGAAGAAATGCAGCAGGTATTACTCTTAAGATCATGACCATGAGTCACACCCAATCAAAAATTCTAGCTGGATCTGAAAGCTGAAACCAACATGGGTCTTCCATCATGGTTCCAGTTTGGGAACTCAGGTGGTTCCAGCATGGAACCACATGTAAAATTGGACCATGATGGTTTTTAGCCAGATATTCAGCATACATCCATCATGGAGGTTCCTACCTTTCCAAGTAGCACTTAGGTGGTGAACCACCAGCTACATTGGGGAAAGAGAGCTGGTGGCCCACCACCCTCACTAGGTTGTGAGCCATCTACTTACATGTCCCACTTGGCAGCGCTGGCCTGCCACCTTCCGGGCTGCTAGAAAGCCAGTATATGAACAGGTAGCTCATTGCTCATTTAAAAATTCCAGCTACTATCCAGCTGGGAGTAGATGATTTTCAACATTCCAGCTGGATTCCACTTGACCTAGCTGGTATATAGCTGAATTGCTTTTTGCTTACCTTGAGAATCTTTAATCATTATTATTAACATTCCTGATATAAATAAATAAATTTAAATCGATATTCTGTTTAGGGAAAAAAAAACCTTTTAAAAGAGTCAATTAATAGGCAGATTCACTTATGATTAATAAGTTAATAAGTTTCAAATTTGAGTGAAGATGGTCTGCACCTGGTTTATAGATGGCAATGGCAGGAAACAAGGTTCTGCTGGTCTATTAGTGGCTATTAATGGTTTCAGATGGATATGAGAATATTTTTTCTGCCAATCTCATTTTTCGCCCGTACGAACTATGTGGGACACACTCTGTGTAGCATATATAATACTTCAATACTGTTACTTAGAATGAGAGAATGTATTTTCATCAATTCTTTCGCAGTTAAAGAACAAAACCATTGATCCACCGAAAAAACGTCTACGCAAAAAAAAAGGATTCCTGCAAAGTGCGTAAAATTGCCCGAGTTTTACGATACGTTACAATACGGTTCAGATGCCCTTCAATCGCTCAGTTGAGAACTTCAGCGAATATTTCATATCAAGCATCAGGCCAGAGTAGGTGCAAGTGCAACGCGAAGAGGTTCCAAACTTCCAAGGTCTTCACAACTAGCGGGAATGGAGGTCGCGCACAGCCCGGGGCGTCCTCTCCGACCTGACGCCTTTGGGGGCGTAACGACCCGGGCAAACTTACACATGCTCCCCCTTCCATTCCCAAGGGTGTCTCAGTGATAGCTCCTGTCCGCGACTCTCTCGGTGTTTCGAGCAACGCGTCTGCAGTTCTTTCGTTTACTCCTACTAATGCTCCAGCGATATCTGCTTAAGTTCGCCGCGGATTCTCCAGTGAGTGAAGTAGAACAATTTTCATAAGTTAGACCTGTCACGAGTTGCTTCGGATCAGCTTGAAATTCGAAGACCCGAAATTTAAGTCGTAATTCGAGTACGAAGTTGAATGCCGACAAATATAATATAGTAATAGGCCTATATATAGAAATTGTGCGATTTATGTGTAGAGCAAGTTTGCACAAAAGCCGAATTGGAGTTGGTATCCAGGAGAGTCAGAGACAGAGATCTTTTAACCATCGAATTCGGAGCAAACTGCAAAGCGGTGAAAGGGAGGTATGTATTGATATACATAGGCCTTTGGGTTCTTAGTTCTTACCACGCATATGGGTGTATCTTCAACCGATGCCAAATGATAAACCGATTAATTGCTCGCGTTATTATATAAGAAATGGTGGTGGTTTAAATGGATCGGATAATGTCCAGCCCCATGTGTCAGTTGCAGGGCCGTTTCAAGGCATGTTGGCGCCCCCCTCCCCCCCTTTACCCCGCTGGGGCGCCCCGAGCGATCGCCCGCCCCCAGAAACGGTCCTGGTCAGTTGTCACATCGTCGGAGTTACATGAAGAGAGTACGCATCGATAGGATAATACCTGAATGAGAAGGAAGAAATATGCAACATAATACTATTTCTCAAAAAGGGACATAAGGCGTGGTTCTGGATGGGAAGGGTTCCTCTCCTTAAACCAAATGCTGAAAGTACTGTATACATTAGATTCATTTGAGTCGATCATGAACACAGCCTTGATTTCCTTTCATTATCTTGCTAGATGCATATCGGAGACGACTCCAGCGGAGTTCCCTTAGACTCAAGAGCAACTCAGAAAGGATGTCAACTGGGTGATTGGGTCATTGTACCTCTGAAAAATAAGTGAATTGAAGCAGACTAAGGATGGCAAGCACATTGACTTCCACGGCACCTGAGGTGTCACGGAACCCATATTTCTCTTGCCTTATATGTGATTTCTTTCAATCATTTTACAATGCAAATTTTCATGTCATTTTCACATTAAAGGCCTTTTTTTTTACTTTGGAACCTCAGAACTTTGAAAACTAGACCCTTACTTGAAGTGAGATAGAATTCCCTTCCAGCTGGATTCCATGTTCCATTACTATTTAAAACACCAATAAACTACAAGTATTAGTTAAATTCCATATTCATTCCATCTTCATACCAGCTGGAACCATGTTCCAATACACAGCTAAGACCAGCTTAAAACCAGCTGGTTTATAGGTGGTATTAGGGTGGTAAATGTAGCTGGTTCCAGCTGGAATTTTTGACTGGGTGGTGGTGTACCACCCAGCTGGGAAGGAACCTAATGTCCCATGCATATCAAATTTGTCTCTATAACTTGGAGCTCTAGCATGCTCAGAAGAGTCAACAGTGGTGTGTGATCTCATGACCCACTGCTTCCTCTTTTGCATCCAATACAGAATCCTGAGAGGGTGAACAGGACCCTACAAGTACTGTGTCATACAATACCCAAGACATATCATACAAAAAAAAGATGAGTCATGCAATATAGTATATTGTATGACTTGTCTTTCTTTTTTTCTGGAAGGGTAGATTGAATCTACCCTTCCCTATTCCCATATTTAACTTCAGCATGTAATATTTCCCTGAGTCATATATTAGAATAAAAACATTATAATTCCATGTTTTCTTTATCTGTCCATAAATTGCACAATAAAAATAGGACAGAGGGGAGGAAACACTTTTATTAAATCACTAGGGCAGGTACTTAATTGCATATGAAGGGTGTAGGGAGCATGGGTACCATCTAGTGGGGGACTCTTGGTACTGCATCTAGGGGTGTACCAGTTACATTATGGGAAGAGAGCTGGAGTCCTGCCACCTACACTAGGTAGCAGGCCATCAACTGTAAGCCCCCACTTGCCCCAAAATTACTGCCTCTACCAGAAATCTCCCAGTATAGTGCCTGGACTGCCTATGGCCTTTGTGCTACTTAGGTGGACAACCAGTATGCATCCATCATGGAACCTTCTTGGATCCAGAGCTGAAGAATGTTTGCATGACAGCATTTGGAACCATGCTGGTTCCATCAGTCTGTGATGAAACTCCATGTATCTGAAAAGTTGTAACTGTTAGGTCTGCTGCATCTAAATCAATATGTACTATGCTTGAATATCTTCATTTATAATCTGGGATAAGTTTATGAATGGTAATTGTAACAGACCAACTTCCACCACCTGGAATGAGGTGGACACAATTCCAACATATGACTAGCTAGAACCTGCTGGACCTTCAAAAACCACCTGGAAATTCAAGCTGGCACAGCCTGGAATTTTTGACTGGGCAAGCAGAAATCACCAATGGTCATTTTGTCATGTGTGGACTCAACAATGTCTGATTCCAATCTGAATATTGAGGATTTTTTTGTTTTTGATTCTGACCTATGGAATAGTCTATAGACCTATTGACAAATTTTGCAATATTGTTCAATACATGGTCTAATGTATTGAACTAATCTAAGTCTAATGTGAAAAACTTTCACCTCTTGCTGATTTTGACATGTGAAACAAGAAAATTTGCCATCTTCCTTTAACCCTTTGAACCCTTCCATACCCTAATCCCAGGTTCCTGGGCAATTTTTCGCAAAATTGGTTCATTTACACTAATACAGTATAAACACATTTATTGTGGTTTTCTGGCCAGAACAATAGTCAGAATGGCTTCCTACCTTATCTCCAGTGATTGGTCAAGCCATTTCCTGGCATTGCAACTGCCAGGCCGGAAAACTGGCCTTACAGGTTCAAAGGGTTAATATACCAATATTCAAGAATTTAGAAAGGTGATCTTCCTCAGCTCATCTGGATGAGTAATTTATAAACATAGGAGCAAGGAATGCTGATTGGACTTGCACTAAGATCAAAAGGAGACTGACACAGACCTTCCACTCTGCAGCTCAATATGGAGGGAGGTGAAAGGTTCCACACGGACAAGATAATGAAGCACCCCAGCTGCATTTGAATAGTGTGTCCCATAGTGGAACTTGGGGATTGTACCTGCATCACCCAATAAAAATCATCCATTATACAGTACACCTTATGCAATCAAGCAAGAACAGAGGCATCAAATTCCCTCCCAAAAAGGATACCAAGCCAAAATTCAATTTAATCCTTGCAATACTCTATGCTTGCAAATGAGATAATGAAAATGGAGTGGCCTATAGAGGCTCCTCATCACACAGCAGGATAAAACTTTCCCTTCATTCAAGGTTCAAGCAGGATGTCAAGAGGCACTCTCATCTGTTATGATGTCCTGTGTCAAGGTCAAGCATTCTTGCCCCACTTACCCCTCCTAATGACAGATATTTTTTGCAGAGGCACATCCACCTACTGCCTAGTCCTTTACAACTACATCACCCCTTTTTTATTTTGTCCATGAAGGCATTTAACCTCTTCAAAAAAATCATCCCTGCACTCATTGTGATGCCATGGGAACAAGTGTCTAAAGTGATATGCATAGGACATGAATGAGTTGCATCCAACATCCTACAGGGTGTCTCAAAAAAATTAACGTTGTAATAATGGCTTTCTCTGATATTATATTGAACTCGATTTTTGAAATGTTGCATTAGTTAGAAAGAGAATAGAATAAGCTTTCATCTGCTGAAAAATGACATGAAAATTAGTTCTAAAAAATGTACACACCATCAGATGCTTAGCAAGGTTTTCTACTGCTGACTGACTTGTTCCTGCTATGGTTTTAGAGATTGAGAGAGATGGGTCGCCAAGAAGATTCTTTCATTCAATGAATCCTGTGGCCCCAAGAAACAGCAATAGAATGAAGAGTCTCCAGGCAGTACACTTGTGACTCACTACCTCCTTCAAGTCAGAATTTTCCTAAGGTTCACTTCTGAGTTCATTGATCTTCATACAGTCTTCAGCATTGGAAAGCTTAATCTCTTCCCATGTTAACTAATACAACAATTTTCATTCAATTGAAATATAACACAAGAAAAATCAATTCTTGCAGCATTAACTTTTGAGACACCCTGTGCTGTAATCAGAGGGTTAAGAATAGGACATTGCAATATGTGATAAATTTCTCAGTAAATATACTATGCATGTAAACCACAATATCATTACTGTAGAAATTTATAGAAATTTACCCTGCCAAAGTTCTAACTTCTTCATACGTGGTATGTGGGTCTATCAAAAAGTTCCAGGACCAGCCATCATACAAGCTAACTACATACAGAAGTTAGGTTTCAGTATTATAAAAAAAATTGTTCCTTATAAAAGAAAAAAAAAAATTGTTGCCAAGAATGGGTTACAGCCAGTGCTCCAAGCTGTTTATTCATACAAAATGTAGAGAGAAGTGTATTGCAAGTCAAGGGAACTATTTTGTAGGGGATCATGTTGCAACTTAACATCTGTATGAAGTTAGCCTGTATGATGGCTAGTCCTGGAACTTTTTGATATGCCCACTTATACTTGTTGGAACAATCCTTGAGTTTCCCACTCATTAAAAGCACTATTATTTTTGTTAACTTCTATATATCTGCATTTGCCATTGTATTGTATTGTGTGGGTGATAATATAAATAACTATGCTACTGAATTTTGATAACCAAAGAAATTTTGTTCATTATATATGTGCATGGTGGCATCTGGTTGTAAAAAGGTATCTATGGTTACTAGTGACTAGTCCAATGTCAGGTGCCTTTGGTGACAAGTGGAATGGCAGACCAGCATTTGGGCTGGTACTCTAGTTGTTTGTTTTTTTTTTTTTGGATAGCCAAAGTTCTGGATGACTAACATTCAGAAAATGTCTCCTTCACCCAACTGTAAATCTGTAGGTCTATGGCAAAAATGAACACTCCTTGAGTGACCTGCATCATCTGGAGAGGATTTAAAAAAAGCTGAAAAATGGAATGAATAACAAAACAGGACAGACCAGAGGGGTCCTCGAAGCTGTCATACTTGGATCGAACCTCAGCTTCATTGCGAGGGTTCACAACTCCAATGGGCTTGCTCAGGTCCCTGAAGACCTCAGGGTTCTCCAGGTCTAGGTAATCGGACTGGTAATCACATAGGATCCATGGAAATACAGGATACTGTGATAGGTCATTGTACGTCCGACCTGATATTGTGTTCAGCTGTAATCAAGAACATTCATTTATCTAAATGAACTGCACAGTAAAAATATTTCAGCATCAAGTAACTATGAATAATTACTTTTCTTTATCTCAATATGGAATTCAAAGTTGGCATAGGTTTTTGCTGTATTGGTAAATGCATGCAAAGGGTCCCTGCACCCTTTCATAGCTGCATTAGTTAGTACAAGCAGACTTCTAGGTCAAATTGCAAAGACTGCTTGGATTTGATTATAAGGAAGGTATCACTGATTTCAAAGAATAGTCCTAAAATTTCTAGCAGAACAGAGTTCCTTCTCTGGGTACTAGTTGACTGCTGTGATCTACCAGTTAATTGCAACCTATCATGAGTCAAAGTTTCAAGTTTCTGAAGTACACTATTTCATTTTTACAGTTTTGCCAGTTTTTTTTTGCATGTACATAACATCACAACAAAGGTCATATGGAGTAGTATACAGAAAGATATTTAAAAAAAGTTCATCCTCATGTTCTGAGATTGATTACACTCATCAGCCATGCTAGTGGCACAACTTCCCATCATCAAATTTACTCTATTGCCAGGGTGAAACATCTGGATCACAATGACCTAGAAGTTTCATCCTTTTTACTGGCTCTGACAGGTACTCTATCAGAGTTAACTATTACCCATTTTCTTTAGGAGGATCAAGTTTCTGCACCTTCCGATTTATACAGAGCAATGACTCTGACCTCCAGCAAAAACTGTCAAAAAAGGATTGTGGCCAGCAATGAAATTGAGGCACTTGGTCTATCAGGGCAACTAGAAAAACAATTCAGAGGGAGTGCCCTTCCTTGCACATCATCCTGGTCATTATAACCCAGGGCATATTGAACAACGTTAAAGAAAGATCCAGATATGGTGAACATGCTGTATTTCAGGACTTCAGAACATTATAGAAAAAAATTTGACCAAACTAATTCATCTAGCAATGCCAAAACTTATATAGAGTGTCCTGCAGGCTGTCATTAAGAATGTGAACACAAACTTGAAGACTGGATAAGCATCTGTTGAATGTTTTGTATCAGCTCAATCCAGGTAAATCACAATAAACCATTTTTGGCACAAAATCTTATTCAGCCCTACATTGCAGCCATTGATCAATATTCAAGGCTAACACCCTGTGGCTCTTCAGCACAATTATAAGCTGATACAAAGAGCTGCAGGAAACCTGGTATTTTCCAGACTTGCCTTGTTTCCCTGGATTTTTGTTCTCCTGAATTGCATTATGAAAGTGAAAATACAATTTATTTTTTATCACCACTGCATTGATGCATTGTGTAACAGCTCCTTTGACATGATGATTGAAGCCACAAAGAATAACTCTTGGAAGAAATCTCCAAACATAAAACTTAATTGGGAAAGGAGGTAACAAGAAAATCAAGCATACAAGACAAGGAATTCTGCTATGCTTCTTGAAATACAATAGATACCTAAATCCAAAATCTTTGCTACACAGATCAACAAATTTTATCCTTAAGAGAAAATTTCGGGTGAAAGATAGTTGATGAACAGAATTCTTAAGAGCACCAAAGGTTTGCTCTCTCCTCTTTCCTTTCAATCTTTTCTCTCAATATCTTCCAAGATAGATTTCAGATCCTCCCCTACCATTCATCTACTTGTTTAAAAAAAAACTGTACCAAATAATTTTCGCTATTAATGGCAGTAAATTTTATCAAATTAAATTTTTTTAACACAGCATGTAGATAGAGGAAAGAAGGTAAGTGTCAAAATTTTTAGAAAATTGACCCATTGTATCATGTTCTATGACATTTCAAACTTGACATGTAAAAAAATGTGCCATACATAGGTACAAGCTCTAAAAAAAAAGTGCCAGCTTGTTTCTTTTTCATTATAGGAATGTTAGTAAATTTCATCTGATTTGCCAAATATTTCATAAACTGCATGTGAATAGATAAAAGATGGTTTTTGCAAATTTTGAATGATATTGACTAAACTTATCACATGATACGCTGTTTAAAACTTGAAGGCTAAGAAAATCCAACGGACATGCCAGCTGATGCGTTCATGTAAGCCAGTAAAGTGAACCTCCTTTGCCGTTCTGGATGGCACACAGACACTCACTTGCTGCACAACTGAGATGAACGCATCAGCAGTTACGTCTCGTCCATTTTCTCAGCCTTCAACTTTCTAATGGTCTGTCACGTGATACATTCGGTCAATATCGTTCAAAATTAGCAAAGTCTTCTTTCACGTATCCACATGCAGTTTGCGAAATATTAGGCCAATCAGATGAAATTTACTAACATTCTGATAAAAAAGAGCAAAATGGCAATTTTTTTAGCTTGTACAGCAAACTTTTTACGAATAAAGTTTGAAATGGCATAGAACGTGATGCAATGGGTCAATTTTCATCAACTTTGGCACATACCTTCTTTCCTCTATCTACATGCAGTATTAAAAAAATCAAGCTGATCTGATAAAATTTACTGTCAATAACGAAAATGATATGGAATAGTTTTTTATAAACAGTGTAGTATGCTTAAGCTGTTTCTTTTTACTCATTTCACTTTATTTACTTAATCCATTTTTATTTAGTTATTAATTCAAAGTTATTTTTAAATTTAATTACTTCAAGTTAGTTTTTAGCTTTAATTCAACTTTTATTTTACTTATTTTATCATTTGTTACTGCAATTTTTGTCATTCTTTTTTCCCCATTCTTTTTCTATCATATTTTCCTTTTGCTCTAAATTCATTATGTATATTTTCTCTCTTAAAATGGGACTAATAACTTCAAGGTTGGTTTTGTTTCTACAAACTATCATTCTCTGTTGCCTTCAGATGACATTAAAAAAAACAGTATTTTTTCAGAAGTTGATTCATTTGTTCATTAACTCATTCATTCATTAAGTTCTTCCCAATAAAGAAAATGTAGGCTGTGAAAATGCTCCTCCTATCCAAGATATAACTTCTGTATCTCACAAGCTTTCATCAAACTCAAATATAACAGATTTATAATCCAAGAAGGTTGCAGTGACTAATTATCTAAGGACTATTTGCCATACAATGGCATGTTGTCCAACTGAGACGGCAGGAGGTTGATGAAACACACCAATTTACTAACCATATTCTAAGAGACTAGCGGCCTGTGGCTGCAATTGCGGCCTTTATCCGTACATATACTTTTTGTTACTGCTCAACAAATAAGAATAGTCTTAGCCAGGTTCTCGCAGCCAAAATTTGTTATACAGTTCACGATGAAACATGCATCAATGAGATGCCGAGGCACAGCGTGCTACATCTGCCAATATGGGAAAATTACAACCAAAAAAATTAGTTCAACATG
Source organism: Darwinula stevensoni (assembly GCA_905338385.1). Lineage (NCBI taxonomy): Eukaryota > Metazoa > Arthropoda > Ostracoda > Podocopida > Darwinulidae > Darwinula > Darwinula stevensoni. The sequence goes on from CAJPEV010000044.1 coordinate 69,744, forward strand.
AATAACATAAATAAAAATGGAAGGAACCATGAAAGATCAAGAAAAGGGACACACGTGGGAACGAAGCGGAAAGTTTATATCAATGAACAAAAATAGTTCCGATGAATGGATTTGACGAACAGAGAAATGCTTCTTCAACGACCACATCGTCGGCAACGGTGCCAGCATCAGTTTTTCCCTTCTTCGTTCCATCGATAACCTGAATCTTCAGCGAATACTCAGAGCGAACTCGCGAGCAGGCAATGTACAAATGTCATGCATGGATACTGGATCCGTAAGTAGTAATCCGACTTCATCAAATGTCTGTCTGACTTGTTTATTGACGTACTGTAGTTAAGCTCAATATGGAATTGACGTTGACAAAGAGGGAACGGTATGCTGACTTGGGTTGACGTGGCCAGTGAAACTAGGCAGCAAGTAAACGCATTCATGAAGCGCACCCGAGATCACCTCAAGTACTATGGGTGTTCAAATGAAATGGGGACCCCATTTAGTCCCCTACCCTAGGCTAACTTTAGACTATGAGTAACAGCCATTGGCTCCTTTTCATCTGAACCCCCATGTATAGGTATTAAGACATTTGCGTTCAGGTCTCTCACGATCATAGGCATGTCGTTGCAAAGGTCGTTCCCAATCATAATACGGCGAAGGAGCGGTACCTCATCGAGGTATGGTGGAGAGGATTGAATCCGGAGAAGACATTCGAGACCTTCTTGCGGGATATGGCGGATTGTAAGTCTTTAACTTGAATTGCTATTTTCTCTTGCTTTGTCGGGAAAAGTCCCGATACACAAATATTGGGAAGAGCCTTTACGGTAGCTCACACCTCATACGCTGCAAAGATCACTGCTGCGCAGTAGCTCACACCTCATACTTATGCCCATAATGCTCCGTACACGCATCAGGATAGCTCCAATTTTTAAGTTTAGGGCGTGCAGAAAGAAACCCAGAGTATTGAGATTGTTGAAGAATTCAACCCGAAAGGTGCCCTGCCGATCGGTGTCATCACCACCACGATCGTTCTTCACAATGTCGATACTGCGATGTGTCCGCAATTCGCCTTACAATCGGGACGACGCATTCTTATTGACAAAACAGGAGTGCTCATTCTAGGGAAACTTAATGTGCGCGTTTGCTACTCATCTCGGTATCGCAGACCCTATGTCGTTGCCCAAACAGCTTGTTCACCATATTATTGGAGATAGAATCGCCTGGTAAACGCACGAAGAGCTCAGATGGATCGCCCTGTACGCGTGGAAATGTTTCATTGCCCACATCGAGTAAATCGAATTTAGTTTGCAGCAGCGCGCATGTTTTCTGTCAAACGAATCGTTCGGAACGATGACCACAACGGGCTCATTTTGATGAAAGTCTCAATGATTTGACCGCGAGAAGCTTTGCGGACGCCTGACAACATTGACTGATGTCACCACCCAGCACAACTACATTTCCATCGAGTCGGTCATCGTCCATCGAATCTCGCAACGCCTGTTCCAGTATTGTCAGCGCTTCAGCGGGCGCCATCGGCGCTTCATCCCAAATGATGACGTCGGTAGCTCGAATCACCACCTGATTTTTGCGCGATGAACGACACGTTTCATGCGTGAGCAGATCCATTGGCAAGTCGAAGGGTGTGGGACGCGTCATCCCACCAGGCAGCTAAATTGCAGAAATACCAGTTGGCACGCAAAGCTCAAAACATTGTCCACTTCCATGCAGTATGTGAATTCGTGTAGTGTACAGGCATTGTTTACCAGTGCCACCTGCTCTATCGATAATAATCAGCAACGCACTTCCCGTTCCGAATTTTCATTCGCCGCTGCATATGAACCACTTCATCCGTATCGCATACGCTAGTTGCTGATTTTGATTTAGGGGAGGAACGACATTATCAAATAGATGTTGACGGGTCGTAGTCAAATGATAGACCTCACCAGATGTTTTGAAGCAGAAAGGATCATTATCGATAATGTCAACAATCGTTGCACCGAAAGGAAGGAAACGCGTTTGCGCTGTTGTACTGTCTGTGAAACCCGCAAAAATTGCGAGCGTTTTCATCTTCCCCATTGGCAGCGTTTTCAGCCCTGGCGGAAACTCCAATGGGTTCAAATGGAACACCGTAAGATGATCAATGACAACAATCTTGCCTAAGTTTTCCTTTCTCCGCTTCGAAATGAAGAGCCAGCCAGTGCTCAACAGAACGTTCCATATTCGTTGGGTCGCGATCATGCGAAACGGCTGGAATGACGTAGGGCGTCCTAGCCAACGCAACTCCAGTATGGGTAAAGGTTCGACCCGTACACGCGCTGCGTTAACAGCCTTATGTTGCTCTACAATTAATGCAGCTCTCCACTCGGCATTAATATCTTCAAGTTACTCATCTGTCAGTGTAGACCTACGCAGCCTCGCCGCTTCTCTTACGCGGGCGCATCGCATCACACATTGTTAAGCTGGTTAACCCATCCCGTCCAGCCTAATTTCTGGAAAGGCACCGGCTTGAAGGCGTAACAGCTGCATGGACGAATCACGAAATGCTGCCCAGCCGGACATGGAATAACCTCCTAGGCATATCGGCTGCCAAGCCTATGAACTGGAAAAGTAAAGGTTTATAGGCCTATGGGCTACCTAACCTATATATGTGAGAGGCAAAAGCGTTATAGGCTATAGGCTACACCTACCATGAAACTCATTAACGTATTTTAATATAGTATGGATGGATGGATATGGATACATGGTGTTCATATTTAAAGGCAACATAGGAAATGTCGCCACCTGTAGGTGGTTCGACTGACTCTATAAAGGTCCACCGGGTTGCATACCTGGAAGGAAAAACACCAGCGACAGTTTTCATCTTTACAGATATACAACCTGGTGAGCTATAAAGCACTCACTGAACTCCACAAATAAGCTGCAAAAATTTCCCTATGCTGTGCTTAAATACGAACACCCTATATACGTGACCGCATTCATTTCTGGCCTTTGTTCCAAAAGGACACTGGGAAAAGGAGAGTTGGTAGACACCCATTTTCCCACATTGAGAGGGCACTAAGAAATGGGGGATCTCACTTCTACATCCCCCACCCCTCAGAGCTATCATTTCTTGACAGATGATAAAATCTTTCCTGTCTTAAAAGGAAGAAAGGATGAGTATGAAAAAGGGGGATATTGAGTACTTCCTCATGCAAGATATCTCACAAATGTCTTGATTCTCTTTAATGCTAGTAAAACATCATCTCCAAGCCTTGGCCCCATTTATTTCATATCTTCCTTTTTTGTACTCACAATATCAATCAATGGCTATAGTATCCAAGGCTTTCAACAAATTAAAATTTCCATTTTAAGTTCATCATTAATGTGCAAGTTTTCCCCTTCCTTCACCTGCATGAGGTATTCGAAGTTGGAGATTTCCCGATGGACCCATTTTTGGGTGAGCCCAGAAGACTGGAGGACTTCAGCTGGAGATCTCCCACTTCGGTAGAAGAGATTAGGAGGACGAAGGCTCAAGACACGGCTAAACACACGGTTCCGCATCTGCACAATTAGGATTTCTCACTTAGTCAACTCACAGTCCATGACTGCCAACAGGTGATTGTTCTGAGATGGTTCTAATTCAAAGTGCCAATCAGTTCATGCAAGAGGACTTTCAAAGTGGATGCAACCCTGCAACCCTGCTTATATCCCTATCCATGAAGACAATATACTCAATAACTTGAAAAAAAGGCAAAAAGACAAAAATGCACCAAGCTTCAAGTACTATTGAGTCATCAATAAAGTATAACAGATGGTTTAAGGGAAGCAAGAGCAGTGTATATTTGCACATTTTTCTATTTGTTTTTTCAAGATTAACACTTTTTCTTTCCATACCAATGGGGGTTGTTGGCCTCCTTTTTATGCTACATGCTTCATGGGTTGAGAGGATCATCAATTTAATCACAAATTGAAAGGAAAGCACAAGTGGTAAATGAAAATGATTTGATAAAGTACAAGTTAAGCAACTGACTTTGAATATGACATTTAGAAACTAATTCTTATTTATTTTTTGGCAAAAAAAATCAGTAAGCCTATTGGAAAATTAAAAAAAACTGATAACAGAGAAAAATTCTATTTTCCCTTATCTTATCAATGTACTCTCCAAACAGCAATTTAAAGTAACTAACTACCATTTTAAAAGTACTGCTCCATAAGAAGGGGTAAGAAACATGAGACAGACCCTGGTACTGGGGAAGTTGATGAAGTAGGAGGTTTGGTTGACCAGGAAGATCTCCATCGCTGAGCGTCTCAGATTGTATCTCCTCAAATGAATCTCCCTCAGCAACCCCAGGGGACACTTTGAAAAACAAAAAGGTTCAATGGACAAAGGGGTAGAGATTTTCATGCATCCTGAGACTTGATACATAAATTGAGAATGGTAACTCAAAGGACTACTTGAAATTGCAATGATGGGACTTTTGCTTGAATTTTGCTGAAAATTATTGCCAAGAAAGTGAAACTCTTTCTAAGCTAAACTATTGTTCACCTATGAAAAAAGGGAAAAGTTCAAATATCCCTGCGATAGAAAATTTCACCTTTAGTGACACCATTTTCAAGGAAAACCTGCTTAAAATTATCTCAATACTCTGTCTCCCCACTTCTCAGTACCCAAGTCAGCATGAAAATGATACAAATGCATATATATAGGAGGGAATATGAAGTGTATATTTAAGACATAATCCTGAAACAAGTAATACAAATTGTTTACTCACATGTCATGAAAAATCCCACCCAAGATTAATTTTAGCATTTTCAAACCATCAGAGTGATAAAAATAAATGCAACAAAAAAAAAACACATTTGCAAAAGAGTTTGATATCCTTCAGTATGAGTATTGGATGAACTTGTGAAAGGATAAAAAGGAAAAACTGGAGACAACAATTATTAAGTAAACAACATTGAGAGGAATCTTTTGTCTTACAAAAATACCACTCAGAGCTGGCCACAGTGCTCAATGATTCACCATCTTCATGAGAGGCCAATTGGCTATTCTGTAAATGGACAGCTGAAACCATACATAGGAAATAAAAGAGAAGTGTGCCTTGGAATGTTGATGAATAAAATGTAGAAGTAATATAAAGTTGAAGAGGACTAAATGTCAAAGAGCAGAATGTCAAATATGGATTTTAGTCTTCTCTCCACCTACAGTGCAGGCAGTTATATATATTTTTCTTATGTTAGTCAAGCTTAACAATGACTGAGTTCCTAGTAAGTGTATGAGCACCCCTGGACTGTTGCTTATGAAGTGAATGATCAGTGGTTCCTTGGTGGTCTTCTGGGAGGCTGGTTTTAAACAACAGGGGGCTAGAATTCATTAAGGGTTCTTATGAAGTATCATGGTAGTCCCTTATTACCATGATTTATTGTAATTTTTTCCCAGGAGGTTGAGCATACTTCTTTCAAATTTGTCATTTTAATGTGGATATGCCAATAAATATTTTTTGAGTTTACTGCAGTATTACAAAAGGAACCAGGACATTGTCTTCAATTCAAAAGGGGCAAAATTCTTGCAAAAATAGGCATATTTGATACTTCCCAAGGGATGCCCCATCAGCTTGCTACAGTTATCGATGCCTTGGATGCATTAGGAAGGAGAGAAAGAAGGGAAGGGATGGGACAAAAGAGAAACACCATGGTAATCATGATAGTGAAGTGAAATATCACAGGTCACAGACCTTGAAGTCCATGCGAGAGAGGTCCTCACGGAAGGGGGCATTGTCGTGAAAGGCAATATGGGTGGTTGTCACCTCCAAGCGACCCTTCACAACACTCATCAGGGTGATCACTTGACACTCTTCATTGGACACTATCTTCCCTGTCCCTGTTCCCATCTCCTCCCTTTCCAGGAACAATAAAGAATGGAAGAAAAGAAATACATTGAGAAGAGGTGAAGATGAAAGAGTTTCTTGAGTCATTCCAGTTATTGACTCAGCAGGAAATGCAGTCTTGGATTAGGTTAAGAAAAGTTGAGTGATAGAGGTATATGACCTATGCAATTTACTAAATATAAGACTTCATATTGGACAGACAGGTTTTCCACAAACACTGGGATCCTCATTTTTATTCCCAAAAAATGACTTCATGCAAAAAACATGAGTATGTACATGTTGAATTCTTTGAAGCAACTTAAAATGGTAGTCTTTTCAGGATGCAAGACAACTGAGGATATAGCTTCATCCCATATCTTTGGTATATCATTACTCTTTTTGCCAGTTCTGAAAATTAGTAGCTACTTTTTTCTACATATTTGAAGCACCCATTCACTGGAAACAATAACTGAAAATAATTGTAAGTAGGGTAACTCCAAATTTGTTATTCTAATTAAATAGTGAAAAAACACACCAGTAATCATTTCCATTCCAGTTATTCATACTACAATGAAGCTCTGGCAGAATGGCATGCTAACACTTCATTTAATTTTTTTTTTATTTCTTCAAATACAGAAGAAAGCACCAAAAACACAAAAGGGAGAAGTTTTCTAGCAAGGCCACAGCATATCTGTGACTCAGTCGCAACTCGAACACAAATTGAGTTTCAAGGCAAGCTGCCCTCAATTCTTTTTGTTGATGGTGACCTTGTTCAATTGAGAGGCAAAACATCAAAGATTTTAGTTGGTCAGACAAGAAGTTGACTGGAAAAGAACTCTGAGAAAGGTGAAGTAGGGGAGAAGGAAGGTGACAAACAAGAAGAGGAGATTTACAAAGGTGGAGGAGGAATGTTGAAATCCTCATCAGCTAGGCTGTCTTCCTCGGCTTCCTGCCGCACAGCTTCCTTGGCGATGCTCCAGGGGAACATGGTCTCAGACGCCTGGCGCCGGTGCATGGATCCTCCTGGTTGTTTCACAAAATGTCTTTCACACCTCATATCCCCTCCCCTCATGAACGCTATCTAAAAAAGCACAGTCGAACCTTGGTTGTCCCTGAGTTTGGATGCCTGGATATGTGGGTCGAAGGAGTGGTTGGGCACCATCTTCAATCTCATCCTCATCGAGTTCTCCTGCCCACCCATTTTCCAGTGCTCTTCCTCTGCATGCCTGCACATCAACAGTCCATCAGGATACAACATTCAATCGGTTCATATCAAACCTCCAACACATTCAAACCCATCGCACAACCTGAATTTTAATATCCACTATCTGTAACAAACAAATCATGTCTTCCCCCCCCCACCTCCATCGTAGACTGCTCCATGACGCAATTCAAGGATAAAAAGATGGACTCGTTTTTCACATTTGACAGGCACTTTATTTCTGACAGTCACAGAACAGAGAGAGCGGAGAGAACTCAAATTTAAAAAAGCATGAAATAAATTATGCTAATTTATGCAGAATAAATTATATTTTAGAGCTGGATGGCGTAGTTGTCAGTGCGGATGAAAGAGCCGGAGCCGAGGTCGTTGCTGGAGGATGAGGCAGACTGTGTGGAAGCAGCAATTTGAGCTCGTCCATAGGAAGCGGACGAGGCGTCATTGGATGTCTCTTCCCGGGTATGGATCACTACGGTGCGGGCAGGTGAAGCGACTGCAGATTGGACTAAAGACGCCAGTCCAAAACCAGAGCGGCTGGCCTGGCTGTCGTGGCTTCCCTGGCTGGCGAAGCTTCTAGTGGCTGCATGGCGCGTTCGGCCCTCCTGCACGGGGCCCACTCCAGCCTCCCTCAAGATCTCTGCCTGTACCCAAAGTACACAAAACATCTATTCTGAGCCCTACGGACATTCTCATTCATTTCTACATCCCATCGAAAACAATTCTAGAAGCATTTGCAGAACATGACACTGGTTCATTCTCTGTACAATCTGCTAAGTTATAGAAAATGGAGACGGGGGACTAAGGGTATCTTACCGTACTAAAAATTCCATAACTTGTAACCTATTCAAGCGATGGATACAAACAGCTGAACGACAACCCAAACGATACCTTAAAGCCTTCTTCGCCTATGACGGTGTATCGGACGGTACGGAGGACGCCATCGGCATCGAGGACGACGTACTGGCCTCTAACGTTGTCACCGTCTCGGGACTCCTCTTGGTTAGAGTATAGAGCCTCGTCCGCATTAGACACCTGCCAAGCGTAGCTATAAACAGCGGGACCTGCCAAGTCGTCCTCATCCTCCTGTACGACCACAAAACTGGGTCGCGCCTCCTCGATCACTCGCTTCGCTGAGGTTTGGATGAGGGGACGCACCAGCTGGATGGCTTCATCCACTTGTTGTACCGCCACCCGGCGTTGGCTGTGGCTCCCGTCGCCCCCACCAAAAAGACGCCGTCTGCCACAGAACAATTTTATAAATTATCATCGATGAATATCCTGGGACTGGGGGAGCCAGCAGATGCTACAAGGATGGTGTGCCCCCCATCAGTTTAAGCTAGACCAGTGAGCACAGTGAGGCCAGGAAATGATAAATTTTGGGGCCTAATACATTGGTTTCCAAAACTTACGGAACACAACGAAAATCCGTGATATGACGAACACCATGTGCATTTTGGGATACTGTTTATGTCTGTTGGAATCGTTCCCAAAGCCTGTGAACTACCAAACGACTGACATTTAGCCAAAGGGCTACTTCAGTTTGTGACTGGCCAGCCTCAAGCCTCCCAATGGCGCGCCATCTCAATGGCTCTGTTAGATGGTTCCTTTTGATCATTTCCAGGATTTGGCTATCTTGAAATTAACTGCTTGCCATCCAAACATGAACTGCGCTACCCCCTCCCAGAGCGCCGTCTTTTAAAGACATGCGATTTGCATATCTGCGGGCGATCTCTACCACGTTGCATGTGCTATGGCAACATAGCATCGTTAATTTACATACTCCAGTATGTTTCGACCATTTTCATGACGGTGGTGTCGCGGAACTTGGGAAAATTGTATGTACCCAATACAAATAAATAATAATGGAAATTACAGTCGAAAGAAACACAATTAAAGGTACACAGGATAGAGAGAAGATAGCGATCAGAGATGGCGAGCTTACGATCCAAGGATGTTGGTGATGCGGACGTCTGCGGGATTACTCTCAACCCCTGTCTCGGTCCGGGAGCCGTCGCCCCACACCCCTCCCAAGAAGCACAATACTCCCACCGCCAACTGTACCCCAAAGGTGAAAATTATCTCGTTATCCTCACCTTTCTACAAATTAGGGACTGACTTGGGTTTCATTGTAACATATTATCTTATGAGGTGCTAAATTCTAACTAATCTGCTAACCTGATAAAAGTAATAAACTAACCAAAAAAATCTACACATCATATACGAGAAAGTGAACCCTAAAATCCGACATAGCAGAACGACACGAATAAAAATACAAGGTGGCCCAAAAAAAAGGCACACTTTCAATACTCATGTTAAGCGTGATGTTTTCGAGCTTTTTTTCAAATTTGAAATATTTTAAGTGGTGACTCATGAAAAAAATAGTGAATTTCAGTTATGAAAAATCGACGTTGCGCTCACCGACCGCATACGGAGGCAGGCACATCCAATCGTCGCGACGTCTGCTGAGGTCAGTGTTTCCCTTCCCCTTCTTGTGAGTGTCGGACCGTCAAAGGGGATGTTGGGTCGAGTTGGTGAGCGCAGCGCCGATTTTTTGTAACCGAAATTCAATCTTTTTCTTTCAAGTTTATCGCTTAAGATATTTCAAGTCTGAAAAAAGCATTTTGCAGCTAAGTCTTTCTTCTTTCCATTACATGTAACAGGAAAAAATTTATTTGAAAGCATCAACTAAAATGCGCATTGAAAAATGTGCTCTTTTTTGGGCCACCCTGATATTTTTATATCAGAACACGGCTAGGATTAGAAGCCAATACCAGACAGATTTGGCAGAAAGCGGAAAATAAATACAACAGACACTAAGAGTGAAATAGACCAATTGAGGTATAAGGTTAGTTGTAAGGAACTAAACTTGGGATCAACATGAACTAGGATGTATGAGAATGAACTTCTCTTATAACTTAAAACTCTTGCCAGATATGAAAGAGAGGACTCACAGAGAAGGAAACCATGGTGAAAACAGCAGAGGAAGATGGCTATGAAATTGAAGAGGACTGGACAGAAACCGACAGCGACTGAAGAGGATGAGCAGGGGATTTATATAGGGATCCACGAACGAGGTGGGGGGGGGGGGGATCATCTTCACAATGATGAAATCGAACCTGGTTTCCAGCATGTGCACAGCCCTAGTACTACTTACGCGTGCGTCCCGTAGGAAAAGCCTCATGATCCCCTCATATCAAGGTCAGGGAGATATCATATTCGAGAGGGACAAGCAGATAAGACAAGAAAGCCCTGTTTTGAAAATGCCGGCATGTACGCATTGATGCAACCAGAAATCTCTCTTTCTCTCCATTGTCTTTGTCTATGGTTACCGAAATCCTCTTCATTTCACTGCGATTGCGTACTTGCATTTTTCTCCTCTGGATGCGCACAGTGAATTTCATATTTCATAGCCCTCCATGGAAGCGATAACAGGGTGAGGACGATCGAGAGAATTATTTACCCAAACACCTCAAAGCCTGACGAAATGAGAGAGAACCGCGGATTTCCTTTGTTTACAGAAAAAAAAGGACAGATAATAATCAGAACTAGATGACACGGTAGTTCAACAAAATCTTCTCACAAGTAATTCATAATTCACAGAAAACTTGTTCGAACATAAAATGAATGAAACGCAACAAAAAGCGGAAAAAGGGAACCGCAAAGGAAATCAATATATCATTGCCTGTTCGTTTGCTTGTCCCGGAACTCTTTCGCGCCTGCCGATCAGGTCCAGGCGATACGGGTGTCTTTGAAAAGCTGGAACCATCGGAAATTTCCACACTTATTTTCGTCGCGTTGCGACTCAAGTTGACGGAGCTACGACCGATTTATGGTTGCAAAGGTCTCACGAGTTCGGTGGCTCGGTTGGTACCGCGCTTGACTCTCGTGACGGTGAATACGGATTCGAATCCAACCGAGTTGGACTTTTTTTTCAAACGCAGATTCCGGCGTGTTCGGGAAGACAGACCCCTGAGAGGTCAACTCGGGAGTGGCCAGTGCATTGAGGGATCTTCAAAAGCGAGGCTTTTATCAGGGACGCAAAGACGTAAAGCGATGGACGACGTGCATTGAGAAATCTTGAGAATACTATGAAGAACAGCATAAGTGTAACTAATTTCTCTGCCTCGCAGCGTACTTAGCAAGGGGGTGCAAGACATTTTTGAATGCTCTTTGTAGTTTTCGAACGAAAAATGACCAGTTGTAATTACGATAGGGACAAAGATGAAAGTAAGCGAGAACGGTATTTCGAAGGAAGGGAGAAGTGGACTGGTTCATCCATTCATCCTTCCTTGAAGCAGAAAAGAACGAGCGTCCATGTTGAAGGGTGAAGTTTTGTACTGGCTGGTAATATATACACGCGACACAAAACAAAACGAGTGCAAAGCAATCAAGTATCGGTGAATAAACTCATGAAAGAGGCACGGAGATGACGGTCGAATCAGGTGAAGCCAGTCTCGTGCGTTAGCACATGAAGACAATTAAAAGTGTGGGCATTCGAGCTGCTAAGTCTAAGCCATTTTAATCATATATGAAGGAATCATGTAAGACGCACAAGCTGATACAAGGAACCCAATCTGTGACTTGTACCGGAATGAAAGAAGAGGTCACCATTATTATCGTGGATGATTTGCCAAGTCCCACATTTTTTTTTCTATTCCTCACGTGCTGTAGACAGATACATGATCCTGAGACCTTGATTCACTCATTCTTGTGGGACAGGAATGGGGAAGGGAATCCCCTCGGTCCAAATTATCGACTAAAAGAGGACTAAATCAATTTCATGGTGACATGACTACCCATCGGCCTCTTTGTGATGCTGAGAAGTAGTTGAACCGTGAAGGAAACCGGATGAGGAGGGGAAGAGGGAGGAATGGAGAAATCTCAGGTTTTCTCCGCTGTTGCTCAGGAATTGCTGAGCCCCCTCAATCTTTCTCCCCTTTTCAACAAGAGCATGAAGCCCTCCAAGATGTCTGTAAAAAGGCCAAACCAACTGAAGTGTTTGATCAATCAGTCGGCAACAGGGAAAGACAGGGAAAGAAAGGTATACGGGGAAAAGTACGAACAGTCGAGGAACTAAGATGAGTCTCTATGTGGACGCTGAAATAACCCTCATATTAAACAGCATTCCTTCACCGTTTGCCACACGTTAATTCCTTCTCAATAAAATGTGCTATAAATGAATGAATGAATAAATATATTAATTCATACACCAAAAGACTTCATGTCGAAGAAGAGGTTCTTGATGTTGAGTCCCTGCAACGAAAGCATCACTTATTGTTCATCTTATACAAGTTTGAGACTTGTCCATGTTCGTTTAATTCAGGTTTCAGATTTTTCCTTTGCTCATAACGAGAATGCACAAACATATCGATTCGAAAAATGGAGCCCTGCGAGCAAGGTACACCGAACTTTGAGAATGGCGCTATGAATTTTAGATTCAGACGCGAGATCATCGGTCCCAGAGTTAATCACGATAAAATCGAGAATTTCCGAATAACTATAGTTATATCTATAGATATATTTCAGTTCCATTCATGGCGCATTTTAACAGTATTATATACTGAGAAGTTCACGTCATCCGTGAACTCGCACTTCAGCTGTAAATCGTCCGCTGAAACTTCACGTCTGACTTACCCCTTCGGGTGCATACCCTTCCACGTAAACCTTCTATGTTGAGGAAATGAGAGACCTCTTACGAAAAAAGTGCAAGATAAAGTCTATACCAAGGGTACACAACATACGGCCCGCCCTGACTGGTGGCGTTTTAAGTGCTACTATGACTCCTGTTGGCTACAGCTATGGTCAGCCAGACTGTGGACTGCGGTCGGTGAGTAAAAATCGCAAATGGTCCCAACAGTCTTATGAGATTATTTACGACTTACGTCGTTAGGCAGTAGGAATCAATGCTCAGAGCCTACAGTTTTTCTCATAGCAACCATACCCCATTTACTAAGACTTTCAATTCCTTTCTTTGATGGCAAAAATAGTAATTTTCGTATTGTTTCCTCCACCTCGGAATACCTTGATTTCAGTCGAAATCTTGGCTATAGGCAAATTTTAAAAAGCAAACACGGAAAATGGGGAAAAATGATAAAAAAGCATCGACTCCTCGACAAGAGGGGACCCAGTTACAAAACAAAAGATGGATGAATTTATACGCTAAAGGATAAGCGGAAGCGAGAAAGACGGGGTCTTTTCCTCGTGCTCCTGGAAAAAGATACCCTTCGAATGTACTCTTCCCGCTCACCCCTCTCACCGTAAAATGATCAACAATCATGCGGACGGACTTCTACCATCACTCCAACGGATTTCTCTTCCTTCCCGCTTTCCCTCCCTCCCCCATCCAGTTTTACTCTTTAAAAAAAAAATACTTCTTCCATCCATTCCACTATCTGGATTTTTTGCCTCTTTTGAAGGGTCTGGTTCCCGCAAACTCCGCTACATGCGTCCTAAGCAAGCTCTTTCACGTCTGGAAGTTTTGTAGTTGGATGAATGAAATGTGACACGGTTCATCTCTCATTATGTAACACTCAAGTTTTAATGTCGACCTTCCTGGCATATTACTGGGTGTTTCTGTATAAAACTCGGATTTATTCTTAGAATAGCTTTTTTTGTACTGCACCATTTCAGTTCGTCGAGGTCTCATTCGAAAGGGCAGGTTTCCCATTGTATCCGCCCTTTAAACTTTATCGATTCATACAGTATAAATACAGATACGGTAGATCGCGTGAACACCTTTTTTCAGGGTTTTTTTCGAGAAATATCGAACATTTTAGCAGCTTGAATGCAACGAAAACACAGACAACATGAGTGGAAGTTAATAACTGCAATATTTCAATGTGTTCTACATCATTTTGGATGGACTTGCGCTGCTTCCGGCGGTAGGATGCAACGATGTTCTTGTGCATATCCGGCGTGACCTCTACGAAGAGTTCTTCTTTGAAGAAAGCCAGTCAATTCGCTTTATTCTCTTCAGACATCTGATGAAGGGGGCATATCTGGAGGGATGGAGCTTCCGGTCGTGCAGGATTCGGAGAACAGACGACAGTGCGATCGCGAAGGCTTTAGCGGCGCGAAGGATTGACGAGCAGATCGTCCCTGAACGTCTGGCGCACTGTAGTGGCAACTTCTCCTTCATGAACCGTTCGGCGGCCAGTCCTCCAGTCACGCAAGATCATACCAGTCGCGAAGAACTTCTCGTACCATTCTTTGATCGCTATGTGACCGGAAATAACCGCACTTCTGCCGAAAGTCCACGAAAACGGCGCTGAACAGTGGCTCTATTCGGAATTGCGTCATACCGGAAAATAACAATGCGCACGTTCTTGGATCGAGAATTAACGCATTTTCAGGTCAATGCTGAAAGACCACGACGAATTTAGCCACAAACGAGTAACGAAACAAGACAGAAAGTATGGTCAAGTGCCCTGTGTCGCAGAGGCGCTAAGCGAATCGAGTGCCAACAGAGCTTTCTCAACGTTCACTGGATTAATCGATAAAGTTCCAAATGCGCATAAAATGGGAAATCCTGCTCTTACGAATAAGACCTCAAAGTGCTGAAACGGTGCAGTACGAAAAAATTTATTCGAAGAAAAAATCCGGGCTTTGTACAGGAATACCCTGTACATTTTATAACATCTTTATAAATCATGATATATCACACGATGTATCATATCAGGATAAGCAATGTTACGTTTTAATCTACTTGTCTGAAATGACGTGACATTTCATAATACTATCATTTTAGTATTACCGTTTTGATACAACATAGCGTCATACAGGAAAACATGAATTTATTACAAACCAAACTTCATTGAGAAGAGGATAAACATCCACTTATACTTCCAGGGGTGACACACAGGGATGGAGAGCTGTCAAAAGTAGGATAGACCTTAAATAAAACAACTAAAGCAAAAGGGGACATTAAAGGATGATGCAAAAAGAATAAAGGACACGGGGGATTACGTAATAAGCAGGGGAGGGCATAAACGTCAATCGCTGAGTAGAGAAATGGAATTAAACCAGGACGGGGATGATTTATCGGATGGACCCACGATTTTCCCCTTTCTCAGATAGAACATGTAGGCGTCTCACCTTGGGGACACATGGACAAAGACAATGACAAAGTAGGACAACACACTGTCACAACGAGGAAACAAAACTCAAATCGATTACTTTCAAAGCTCCTACAAGAAAATTTTTTACCAATAGGACAAGAGTTCTAACTTGGTTCCAGGCGTGACGGGAAGTCTTCCTCATTCAGGAAAATTGCTAATGCTGAGGCAACTAAGATTGCTTCACGAACAACTAAGCAGAGAAATGCAGAGAATAGTGGACGATCCTATGGTGATACCAAAGTGATTAGTTATGAGAATCACTTATCTCTAGTCAAAGAAGCCTGGGACTGACTATCACACACTACAGGACGATCACCTGCCAGCCAACCATTTACTAAACGCTGTCCTCTATCATAACACAATTCGAACACTTTTCAGACGACATCATGTCAGAGGAGCAAAAAGGTTGTCGAAAAGGATCGTACGGCTTCAAAGAACAATTCATGCTGAACCGCATGATTATTTACAATGATGTCGCATGCTTGTGATGCACAGAATTCACGTCGACACGTAAACCCGCATAAACAAAACCTTAAAAAAAAAAGAGGATGAACGAATGATTCGGTGGTACTTCACTTGTAAGGGATTCAAACACTGCTCTCTGCTTGTGACGGGCATCATACTCCATCGCTTTGAATCGCTAAAGTGGGAGTGGCGGTGCTTCCTGGGTAGAGATTACGAAACTGAACAAGGAATGGCAGGACATTTGAAAGGATCTGCATGTGCATTTTCAAGCTTGTTGCATCAGTAATTTGTGGCAAGCGAAATAGGAGGCATTATATATGGAGAGCCTCTCGTAGAAAAGCGTGAAAACTGGGACATGGTTCACCCCATTCTTTGTCGAAAATCGTCCTGGAGCATCAGAATAATATTAAACCTTTCGCCTTCGAGTTAAGTAGCGAGCGGCAGCAACCCCAGCGCTGTTTTATTTTCCTAAGGTCACATCACGCAAAAAGTCGTATGCAGTAGAACACAGGTAGGGATATAACATTTTTGACCTACTCTGTTCTGAGTTTAGGAAAGCTCACAATACAAGAATAATATTTATGAATACCGCGCTAGTGGCACGACTTTCTGCCATCGAGTTTACTAGATCACTGGGCTGAAAGGGTTAATAACAGCAAGCTGGTAATCTAAACGGTTAAATCATAGGCCATGGATGAATGAAAACATGGATTATCAAAGCTCGTTTCGGATATAAACTCTACGGATCTTTGCCCAAAATCAGCACGCCGATTTTCTGAAAAAAAAGTGGTTGAATTGGTGAGGAAAACTCAACAGGAAAGAAGACATCACACTTGCACTGCCCACGACGGGTCGAGACTATCGTGACTCGTAAGCAAGTGCTCTAGTTCAGTACTTGTCCTCCACCCAGAAGTATCAGGAAAAAAACGGAACGGGGGGCATGCTTCGCAAACCTGCACGCAACAAAAGGGTCAGGGCTCGCAGTGCATGCCAATGCATAGGCTCGGGAATGAAAAAAAAAAACTACTAATAAAAGGAAAGAACGCGAAAGAGAGATAGATAAGGAAACACGAATATAGGACGAGGAAGGAGAGAGCTGGAGAATATAACAGAAAAAAAAACAAAGCAAAAAGACTGGAAGTAGCGGTAATCGAACCCGAGCTACAGTGTTTTCCTACAGTAAACCTATTACCATAAGGACGCGTGCGCTACTAACATTTCGACACTACGGACGTCTACTGAATACCAGTTCCCGTTTTACATAAGACCAGAGAAAGCGTTGGTTCCGCTGGGGTCATAGAAAAAATAGTTTGCATTGAGAGGGTGCGCGGACTCATCGCGAAAAGAGTAGGAAGATGCAAAGAAACCCATCAGAAAGAGAATATGCAGAATGAAAGAAAAACAAGCTGAATGCAGCCTGGTCAAGTAGCGTGCTGCTTTTCAAAGTATCAAGCAGTTTATCAAGCCAAAGAAATGGGAACGTCCAGGTCCCGTTCTCGCTTCTATAAGGTGCATAACCTACCCAGTGAACAATTTTGAACGTAAATAACGTCAATTAGTATAAACTTATGCCTATGCTCACGGAATTATTTTTTACAATTTATTTTTAGCGGTTTTCACATGTCCTTAATGTTGCCATGGAACGCCTGAGTTTTCCCCCCAGATTTTTGCATGCCCGCTACTGGTTGAACCAGGTGTGTGTTTCTAAACACCTCTGTGACTGAGAGGGAAAAAAAAAACAAGAAGAAAACACTCCACGTATGTTCAGAAGTAAACCTGTGTACTTTTGCTTCAGAAACACGGAAAACAGCAAGTCTACTTCAAATGAAACTGCCAAAAGCAGTTCCGATTGCTGTTGAAGTACAGATTGACTTTACATTTTATGCATTAGAATTATTGTACATTTTGCAAATTTTGGCCTAGAACAATGGTTCAAAAGAAAGAAGATTCAATGGGATTTTATAACATTATTGCTTTGTTTATTTGTAGTAACTCTCCATGGTGAAAAAAAATTGAATATTCGAAACCGTACGCAAATAGCTGCTCGACAGTTGCATCCAAAGCATTCTCTTTCCACCACCACCTCTGAACCATGACGGAGGACCTCCACACTTCATACCGTAGCCCTTCGTCGTAGTCCAGAGGTGGTGGCGGAAGGAGAATGCTTTGGATGAAACTTCCCATCTTCTCCGCCTCCACACTTCATACTGTACAGCTATTTTCTCACGGTGTCGAAGATTCCATTTTGGCACCATGGAGGGTTACTGCAAAGAAACAACTTGTGTTTCAAAACACATCTATGACGCATAGGCTTAAAGTTATGCAACTTTTCTTATTAACAGGATTGCACACTAAAAGTAGCGATTGAAAACCTGACATTAAATATTTTATACACCTTAGCAACAAAGCGAGAGGCGCGACTTTTTTTTTTATCCTATCGACACGCGCGTCAATCTGCAGTAGGCAGTGCATTCTGAAAGTATGAACTGTTGAGAAGTGGAGCTCTGCGCTCAGGCTCAAGCATGTTTTAGCAAAAGGAAAGGAAATGCTTATTCTGTTATTGCGAGAAAACTGATTAGAAGTGAAGCTGGGGGATCAAAATGAGTATAGATAGCTAAAATAGAGACTAACCTGAAAGATAGGTGAACGAATAGAAAAGTGAGACCAAAGGGAGTGTAAACAAAAACAAAAAAGAACAGATCAAGGGCATAAAACACCAAAGAATATTATGAAAGTGACTAAGAAACTCTAGTCTCGAGGAAGACATGTGTTGAAAACAGTGAGAAAGTATACATAAAAAATGAACTCTAATGGAAGGCGCCGAAGCGAAGCCAAATTCCAAAAGAGACTGTACTGTTATGCAGCAGCAAAAACGTCTGGGTCTTGCACGAAGGTGCAGTGATCGAACAGAACATGATTGGACCAACTGTGTAATGTGTAGAGATAACTTTCCCCATCAGCTGCTTTATGCACCAAATAAATAATAAACCGACTAGAGTGCACAAGAGAGAAAAGTGCCGCGTATCCACCAACCAAATTCAGTCCGTACGTCCATGGTAGGGGAGGCATGACTGGTCATGAATTCACAAGATTTCAATTAAATGCAATTTCAGAATTTCAGCAAGACGGCGCGCGCGTTCACACTGCTGAGAGGACTATTGAATGCTGGACCTCCTTCCTCTCCAAATTTTTCTCTTTCCACCAACACACTGGACCTCAATCCAATCGGAAAACTGGAGTATTGTCTGAAGGAGTTCATCCTGATTCTGAGCTAACGACGACAGACGACCTGACTAATTGACTCGCTGAAACGTCGAATTCAGTATCCTTGGATACCAAATTTCACGATACAGAGTGCAAAACTTCGTTCGTTCCATGCAGTAAAGATTGGAATAAGGTCGGAAAAGCAATGAAAGCACAATATCCTATTAATCTGTCAAACATCAAAAGTAAGTTTCCCTGTTATCTTTCAATTAACCATCACGATATACAGGGTGGGGCAAAAGTCACTATACAGTTTTTGTATACAGAAAATAGCTGTTTCGGTAATTTTTCCCACTTGGTTTCTGAGTAATACTGCTGGATGAAGCCGATAGCTTTTGAAATTACATTGCACGATCATTTTTCTGATTTGTGTTTTTGTTTTAAACAACAGTCAAGTTGACTTTAGAAATTAGCATATGTTCTATGTCCAACAACTGTATAGTGACTTTTTCCCCATCCTGTATATTGTCGCCCTACATTTTGCCTTATGAAAAAAAAACGCAGAGGCGGCGTGAAAATTCCCTGTTGGTGAGGTGACTGAGAGCCTTCCCGTCGCTATTAAGTCTTATATTTGTGCTTCATGATCACGGTTACCTTATGACATTCAAGTTTCCACATCTGGAGGATCAATTTCGCCACTTCCCTTCATGTCTCGGCAATAAACTGGTTTTTAGCCACTGGCCAGTCTGAATTGTTATTCAGGCTAGCGCAGTCTCTTAAAATTAAAATTTATATCTTCTTGTCTGTTTTCGCAAAGACAATTTCCTGACTGCTACTCATGGATCATGGAAGACCAAGGGAGGTGGTGTGAAGTTTCTCCGAGAAAGGTAATTAGTATAAAATATGGTGGCAACAGATTATCTGGGTTGGGAATAGAACTTAGTTCTTTAGCTGGAACGGGGGTCAGCTTGCCATTCCTAAATCCTTTGTCCAGATGTTTAGCAACAATGGCTGAGATTTATTTCTCACATATGGTCCTTTGCGCTCTTGCTGATGTGCTGATTTTCTCAAGTGAGTTAATGATACGATTGGGTTGATGATCAAGCATTCCTGCCACGAACGTCCGAGATGGGATGGGAAGATGCGGCTCCTGCGACCAAAGCAGGGAAATCATAACTTTGTCGTCCATCGCCTAGATGGCGCTATGGCGGGACTATGAAAGCCGAAAGTGCATGGACCGGCTACCTTAGCGAAGAGAAATAGAGGATCGTCAAAATGATGTGGGAACAATGTGGAGTTAAAACCGTGGGAACTATGATAGAGAAGTTTCTAGGCTTCAAGATGACGCCTTGAAGATAGAATTAATACCTGGCATAGCAGGATTCTCCTACTCTTGATGATTGCCGGTAGTACCGTTCTATGCCTCAGGGCGGTTGGCTGGCGAACGAGCGTGTCACAATGCCCTGCTTTATCTGCTTAGATGGAACGCGGATGGGCCTCTGCGGGTCAGATGAGACATTGCATTAATGTCCCACTTGGAGGGGCCGGTGGTTGGGCAATATCGATCTGTCCCCGGGGTGAAGAGGACAGTTGCGATGTTGCGAAGCGATGGAAGGGATTCCGTGGTTGGGCTGAATGGAGTCTGCCCAGGGTAAGAGAGTTCTTAACCAATGCACGTATGACAACGGAACAGAAGAGAATGCCATGACACGTGCTGCCATTTATGAGGAAACCGCAGACGGACTTCGTTCCATAAAATCCCAATTGTACAAATGTAATGGCAGATTCGAGATACTTTAGATAAGAAAATCTAATGATCGTAAGTGCAGATTTTAAAGTTTCTCTCCATAGGACATAGAAATGAAACCTTGGAATTCTCTGTCAATACATTTTTTAAATTCCTTTCCTTGATTTAATTTTAACATTTGACACGATATCTGGGTGTCTGGATGAAGACGGAAGACTTGCTGGCGGGAAACTTCTCGTCTGAAGAGGCATGGACCCGGGAAGGCGAGCCACGTGTGGCTGATGGTCTTTTCACAGGCAGGGGAAATGCCTTTGCGAAATAGGAAAATTGCTAAATAGAAAAAAAGGTAAAAGGTTCAAAGAATCAGTTACCCATGAAATCCGTCCGCACATTAACAGAAGATTGAGACTATATGAATAAAGACTTATGAATAAATTATAAATTAAATGCAATTCAAACAAGTAGCATCCGATCACTGATTGCAGAGGATATCCTACAGCCACAGGGTGTTTCTGTATAAGGCCCGGATTTTTTCTTCGAATAACTTTTTTTTACATTGTACCGTTTCAGTTCGTTGAGGGCTCATTCGGAAATGCGGGGTTTCCCAATTTATTCGCACTTTGAAGTTTATCGACGATGCAGTGAGCACTGAGAAAGCTATGCTGGTATAGCTTTAAAAAGGTAGAGCTTAAAAGGTAAAAGGTATAGCTTGGTAAAGCTATACACCACTCATTTCACTCATGTGCCTCTGTGACACAGCGCACTTGACCACCCTTTCTGTCTTGTTTCGTTGCTCGTTTGTGATTAAATTCGTCGAATTCTTTCAGCTTTGATATGAAAATGCCTCAATTCTCGATTCAAGAACATGCGCATTGTACATTGCGCATTGTACATTGTACACTGTACATTGTACACTGTACATTGTACACTGTACAGTGTACACTGTACCTTTGAAAATTGTGAAAACACTGTACCTTTAAAGAGGAAAAATTACTTCGTCGAAGGACAGGGTGAACTCCAAAACGTTCAACACGTTCCCAAGCAAATACATATATTTCTAAATGTTAGGAGTCTTAGAAAATTAATATTAGCGTAGTATTCGAAAAGGAAATATAAACCTAAATTCATCCGCACTCCAACCATCCTGTGCACGTGGTCTATTGGTGAGTTACTATTGGTACTTACTGTAGCAAGCACATTGAAGGCTCCTCTTTATATTCGCTACTTAGCTAAACTTCCACAGTACCAATGAGTCTCGGAAGATCCTACTGGATATGTTATGCAAATTTGTGATAAAATTGTATCAGATTTAAAAGCCGTTAAAGAAGGGTTAGAAGATACACGTCAAGTGTATTTATTTTGGGTTATTCGCCGTATATTCACTGGAAAATTGACATATGGTAAATTAAAATTCGGCGAACGAAAAGCCAAACGAATGAAAAGAAAGAGATGGAGAGAGACCTGTTCGGGGCTATTGTCAGCTCCGACGGAGAATGACTGGAAGCCGGATTTCTCAGTCGAATGAGAATTCTCGCCGGAATTGGAATTCCTCCCGAAAGGGGGGAAACTTTCCTTGGATTCATCAACCCTGAATCCCTTGAAGGATTCCCCTGATTTCCTCTCCTGACTTCCTCCGCCTTGCAACGGCTGCCCGTTGATCTGGGCCTATTCCGACGCGAAAGAAGACGATACCAGGAATATTTGTGCTTTATAAAGTACTTAGAATAAAGTTAAGCAGCAATGGTTCGAAAAGAAGTAGACTTGTGACGTGCAAGGGGAGGGAGAACCGGCAGAACCATGGCAGGAACTGCAAGAGGTAACCAAAAAGTTCTGTCACCCCACCGGTCACATAATCGGAAAGCTCTTTTTGGTCAATTAATTGCTTCATTGCAGGAAGTAATTTTCGCTTGGGCCAGCGATCCATGATCTTTTTCAGTCCTTCTCAGAGCCCGTTTTTCTGGATGCCCTTGTAGTGACTTAATTTCGGCTGTCATAGCGTTCTCCACGGAATTCGTTCTTGATGGCTGGAAACAAATGGTCACAGGTAATCAAGTCTGGAGAATATTGGAGAGAGGGAAAATCTCCAAGCCCCAGTTAACCAAACAGTGACCATACTCTACCTGAGCGGTTGGCATAAGGAGACAGTCTCCTTGAAAAATGGTGCTCTGCATGTCAAGCGGGGGGTGGTCATTATTTTGGAAAATTGGGGCCGAAAAATCCTGCCTGAATTTACCTTACTCTCCGTATTCTCCATACTTAGAGATTCTCAGTGGTTTCCGCCACGAAGAACGAGCTCCGCGGAGAACGCTAAGACGGCCCATAATAAGTCAATGCAGATGCGGCCACGGCATCGAAAGGCATCCAGAAAAACGGTCTCTTCAAGGGACTGAAAATGATCGTGGATCGTAGGGTCAAGTGTATCTAATTCAAGAAGGATTACTTCAAGCAATGTCGCAGTGGTTCGACAAAAATGAGTTCCTTTTATATTGCCAATGGGGTGGCAACATTTTTTTCATAACACTCCTTATACACAATACCAAAGTCTAACAAACTAATGACAAAGATGTTTTTTTTTTAAAGTTAAAACTGATTTCATAGATTTATTTACAAATGTTGAAATCTGCGAGAACAGGAACAAATGAAAAAAGTGAGAAAAAAGAATCACAAAAAAATATTTCAAGTTCTTCACTCCACATTTTTAGTCCAAACATTTTCTAATTCATTTCATTTAAGGTTTCTTTTTCGGGGAAGATTAGGCCTTTCACTTACGCTGTAGACAGAAAAACCTAGGGGTTCTTAAATCAGAGTGGATGCCAGATGGAATTGGAAGTCTTGGTCCAGCGGTTTGATACTTATCGACTTTACGATCTGACACACTAAATCGCCGAGTGCATCACTGTCTACTTCTCTTCCCTCCCCACCCAGTATTGTGGTTTCCTTTCTCGTATGAGTGTTTTCCAACTAACGACTTCACCTGAATGGACCTTGTGCCAACTAAGTTCAACTCCTTAAAGATCCCCGTAAGGTCACAAAAAATCTTCAAGTTACAAGTATAAAAACAAGGTAGTTCAGTATACTGTAAATGCAATATATTACTGATAGTTATAGATTATGTAAATCTTAATTTTATTTATGCTTTTTGCTCTTTACGTTCTTAAAGAAGTCCTAGCTGAAAAAAAATAAAGGATGTTTAACTTAGTATGTTGGCGAAATATTGCGCACGCAACTGGGATTATTTACCCTCGTGCATGAAAACAAATTATTGGCGAATAAATTGTGCCTTAATTTAAATGGCATTAGATTAGGAAAGAGTGGTACTAGCTATCCTCCAAATTGCATAAGCGCGTCTTAATTATAACGAGTGTAGACATAATAAGAAAAAGATCAACTTTCTCTTGGCCTACTCTGTATATAGGCCGCAAGTTCAGTAAATTTTCATCCGAAATTTGACTAACTGCCTTTCTTAGCATTTTATTGAGATCTTCGAAACCTCATTGCTTCCGCTGATAGGCAGAAAGCGGACTTCGTCTTAATCTTTCGCAAATGCTGGAGAACTTTCAATGGTGATTTATACCGGTGGTATCGCAACGGTTTTCCCTCCTATCAAAAAAGTAAAGTAGTAGCGATAACAAGGATGAACCCTGATCCGTTCATAGAAGAGGAAGGAAACGTAATATCTCGTACATACAGTATACTGATTGGAGAACCTTTTCTCTACTTCAAATTCAAGTTTAGCACCTAATATACCCATACCTATACATAGGTAAGAAGTTCATAGGTATTTATGGGAATTTTAAAGATAATTCTCATTAAAGTAATATATGTACGAATTTCAAATTATTTAAGTACTTAGTTTATGAACTATTCAAAGTGAAAGAATCCTTGAGTTCATGTCAATGTGAATTTTGTACTACGTTTTCCTTTAATGCATCTTATGAGAAGGGAAAAAGGGTAAGGATGACAGACGAGGAAGCCGGAGTCGCCGTTGACTACGTAGGTAATGGTGTCAATGACGCCATTGGGCCTGAGGACCTTGTAGAAGCCCTTAGTGAAGTCTAGGTGACGAGTCTCCCCGTGGTTCGCAAAATATTCCTCTTCGCTATCCTGGATGAGCCATTCGAAATCGTAGTTGGGCTTCGCTGCCCCCAACACTCCGATCAACACCATCACCTCCAATCATATCATTCTTGCAATGATTATTGCAAGATTTAAGAGGGGCTTACCCTCTTAAATCACGCGAAATATTGAATAAGGTAACTCGGGGAAAAAGGAGCATGTTGACTGCTTTTAGTGTGAGATGTAAAAAGTCTGATGAATAGAGGAATCACAATTTCACGATTGCAACTGAAACTAATACTCAAATAAGCGCGCATGCTGAAAAAATTCTAGTTCCAATTATAATTTAAAAAAGATATAATTTTTGAATATCACATTTTAAAAATCAAACTGAAAACTATGCATTTTGATCTCCCACAGCTAAAGGAAATAAACTTTCCAAGACAATTCACATTCCTAGCAGATAAAGCAATCCTGCTCAGCTGCCCCAGCATAATCCTCATGGAACCACGTGAGACAGGCCATTCATGCATTCTAAGTTTCGTATATGCCTATAGGGATGTAGCATAAGAAGAAAATCTAGTCTTGTATCTCCAGCTGAGAATTCGAACGTATTTTGTTACATATACGAAACTCGTCCGAAAAGAAGAAAACAGACGGGAAGGAAAATGAATCACTAATTCATTTCCCTTTTCAACATTCACTCATCCGTTTGAAAATACTGTAATGTTGGACGGGGACCTTCCATAAACTAGAATTAGAACACTCACATAGTCAGACTATATTAAATTCTTTAGAGTAAAAATTGCAAGTTATATCCTATCCATACCAACGCCACATTCAAAAGTGGAATCGCGGGGACTCACCAGGTAGAGGAGCATGCCGTAAGTTGAAGAAAAGGTGAAAGACAGAAGGATGTCACGAAGTCGGATGAGAAAACACGAATCAATCACAGAACTACCAATCCCGATTTTTATATCAAGAGAG
Source organism: Darwinula stevensoni (assembly GCA_905338385.1). NCBI lineage: Eukaryota > Metazoa > Arthropoda > Ostracoda > Podocopida > Darwinulidae > Darwinula > Darwinula stevensoni. The sequence continues at coordinate 95,376 of CAJPEV010000044.1, forward strand.
AAAGAGAGAAAAAGTTGGTCTATCGAAATTCGGTCGACTGGTTTGTATTTCTTTTTTTTTATAAACGGCGAGACGGAGCATTTTTTTGCTTTAGTTAATGTAAACGCATATGTCGTAATCCTGGCGTCATCCTGGGTAAGACATTATCGCGTCTAGCATCATCATTAGAAAGGAATCATCGTTAATAAGGAAAACACGGAGGCACATTGCTCTTCAAAAGTCTTTCATTTCTCTGCAGTTGGAGCACCACTCCGAAAAATGTTTGTATCTTCCGGTAGTGAGAAAAAAATGCTGACGGCATCAAACATTTCACAATTTCTCAAAAATTCGTGTCCGATTTTTCGTTTTGGAAAAATTCCAGAAATTCCAAATTATTTTTTTTAATAGTTATTGCTATGGTAACAGCTAACAGCCTAATTACACCCACCTTTCACTCACAGCTGCAAATGAGATTTCGTTGTTCATGCTGAACCTGGCGCCCGGACGGGTACCGAGACGCATTTCAGAGAAACGTCGGTATGCTTTATGCCAACTTTGGTAGCTCCACGGAGACAAGAAAACAAGTTATCCTACAAAGCGGAATCCACCTGGTTGGAGCTCGCAGTATAAAGAAATAAGCTTGTGAAAGAGTCGCAAAACTTTTGGAGAGTAATATATTTTCTCGCCGAATTCTTCAGCCTCCAGAACTATTGTAATAACTTGTCAGGAGAGGGTTTAGAATTTTCCGTTATCATTTCCCTTCATCAATATCCTCTGGGTCGTAACCCATACGAAAAAGTCTAAAAGAAACCTATGAGATTTTTGTTTCAAATATCTCTTAGAACTCCTATAGTATTATTTCGTACGGGTATCCTTCTTTCTTCTCGGAACTTTCTGGGGGGTTTCAATTTTACAAGAGCCTGTTCTTTTTTTCCACTTTTCAAGAAAGTTCTCGAGCTCTTGCCCATTGAGCCATCTACGTCGAGCAATGACTGGCGATGAAGCATCATGTTGTGGCCGCCTGAAGCGAGTTCTCGCTGCATCATGAAATCCGGGGGGAAAAAACAGCCATGTCATGCAATTCCCGTTAACATCCTGTTATTTGTACACGCACTTAGCCACACCGAAATAAAGTTCATACTTACGGTTATGTGTCCTGATATTCATGAAAACTCCCGGTTCACCCTTCCATGTATTCTTTCTTTTTTCATGCTTAAAGGATCGTGTTGCATATGTGGAGATACTAAGAGCAACTGTGATTCATTATTTTCCATAGAGGATTATAATTTTTCGCGCAGAAAGATTCATGTGAATATTCACAAGTTCGAGATCAAAGAAGTTCAAAAAGGTCGAGTTGATGACAGGTCTCCTCTGAGCCACGAGTGGCCTAAGGACACACAACGACCCCTGACAAAACCCAAAGAAAACGAAGTCAGGATATAGGTGAATTAATGTGTTGAAATGCAAAGATTTAGCAGCTGTTGTATCGAGACAAGGATATAAAGTTCACTCAAGAGATATTGGGAAAGTTGACCCGCGTTGCTACAACAAGTTTAGGGTTTGAAGCTTCAGCAGTTCTTCAAGGGCTCTTGCCCCCCCCCCCCCAAACAAGCTAATTCCCATCGCCATATCACAATCATTATATATTATTGATTATAAAAAATGATAAGTCCATAAACATTTACTAAGGCAGAAAATGCGAAAGAAGCAGAGACTTGGAGGGATTCAAGACAGAAACAAGTGGTGCAAAAAAAAACAAAAAAACATTGAAGGTCCTGAAAATCATATCGGACCATGTCAATATTTGGACCAGACATATTTCGCGCAGAGTGACCGACGAAAAATTTATCCAAAAATTGTTCCTTCACCAGGTACCTTATACAGGGATGCACTTGGCATTGCACGATACAGTGAATTCTTGTAGCAAAACCGGGTGGTCAAAAATATTTAAACTATGAATATAAGTAAGGAATATGAAGTAAGATAAAATAGAGAGATAAATGGATGAACCAGAAGATAAACCTAGAAGATAAACCTAGAAGATAAACCTAGAAGATAAACCTAGAAGATAAAAATAATAGTGGGAGACACAATAATCAGCTGGGAATAAAATATGAAGTTCCTAAACTATTTGTAAGAAAAAGAGGAAAGCGAAGAATGGAATTCAAGACTAATTAGGCAAGGAACGAGTTTTTACTTAGGAGGCACTCACCAAAAACGACTTGAGGTGCAAGATCAATTGATAACCGATGAATGATGACTCACTTGGAAACAATGTCAAACTTGAAAGGAATCTCGTGAGATCCCCGATATTAATTAACAAAAAAGGAAATAATGCTGGTCATCTACTTTCGACTTCCTTTCGGGCTTCCTCGGAAAAATCCCTTAACAATTTCTTCGTAAGGACTTCATCATTCGATCTCCAACTAATTGATTTGGAGAGCAATTAACGCACTTGGCGAAGGTCAAGGGTGCCCTCGAAATCAGTTTTCCTTGTCAATACAGATCAGAATGCGGATGAAACGTCAAGGTGATGCATTCTTTCTCTTGAGTGGGGATTAAAAAAACTAATGTATAACGAATAATGTGGGTGCTGGACATGAGATCTGTATAGGAGTATAATAATTACTCCGGAATTTTTTCAGACCAGAGGCAATCCTCTGTGGCTTTGCAAAATCCAAAAACGTGCAAGGAGCGACAGCTCTCGAAATCCGGGGATATAAATGCACACCAGTGAAAAAAAAAAACCTCTAGCATCATATTTTGTCGGAACAACATAAAATAAACACAAGTCGACGACTGTGATAAAGGGGAAAGCGTACCTGAACCTTTCCAATGACAGTGTTCATTCCAATCATTACGTAAAGTCATAACAGATTGAGGACATACAAACTAATGGAATTGGAAAATTTGATAATGAATTTATTAGTTTCGTTTGGGAGTGAAACAAAGTAACCCCTTTGAAACTGATTAAAATGTTATCTGTGATATCTACCATGGAGGAAACGAGAATTCATAAATAATTATGGAGCTTGCTATCAGGCGGGATATAAAAAAAAAAACAAAACCGAAAGACCTTGGAAGGACCGCTACCAAGTCCACTTCTGTGGGAATGGGCGACCTCGTCGTGGGATGGGGTATAACGAGAGATAGGGTGAACTCTACGCAGATGAACACCCATGCGTGGAATAATAAAAAAAGAAGACCTAATTAAAACAGAGGGGATAAAAAAGGCTGTGGCATCCAGTTGACATTGAGAAGGACTTGTGTGTATAGGGGGGATTTTCCGATGCTGACTTAGTTTCCATTTCGGGTTAAGAGTCTCATTGGGACTCGGGTCGGGTGATTGTAGTGAACTGGTGGTGTTGCTTGTCGATACTCAAGTTTATCGTCCGCCGTCATGACCCAACAACAGGTAGGCAGTGACCTAAACTTTTAGATTAAACAAGAGATTCACAGGGGGATTTCAATGTGCGAATACTGATTCACATAAACATTTTTTATTCACCACGTGCGCTCGATACTTTAACAAGAATTCTCGACTTTTTTTCGCACGTACACCGCAAGAGCCTTTTACTAAATATTCCCCTCCCAGGCTAAGGACGGTTTTGGCAGTTCTAACTGCAAGTCTCTTATTTTTTATGAGCAAACAGAATTTATTCGAAGCGTGGGGGTAAAAATGGGCATGTGACCAATGGAGCACCCCACTACCATCATCAGGCATACATGCCTAAGAGCAGTCAATGCGTTAAATTATTCTGGAACTTAAGGCTCGTGATGTGACGATGTCGAATGGATAATGCTTTCCTTGAAAGTGTCGCTTAATATAAGCGAGTCACAATATTTCATGGAAAGTCATCATGATCAAAGTCTGTTGAGGCGAAGGAACGTATAACAGCAAAAAAACATAATACAAATGGAACACAAATTAATAATATAAAGAAATGAAGGGAATCCTAGTGATGAAAATTGAAAAAAAGATATCAAAGAATAGGTCCGATAGAGATTATTACGTCGTGTAATACAGGATGAACCAGGAAATGCACGTTCATTATAGAAATGGGTGTTCATGATTGGGCTGATGATGGTGATGGACGTGACCGTGCAAGGGAGACCTCAGCCCCTTCACGTGAAACGGGGGATCCGGCTCGTCGACCCCAAAACTCTACGCATCATTCCATTCCCGTGAGTCCCAAATCCAGTTCATTCCGTTCACGCGCTACTCCCAAATCCAAACAACAATCCAACAATCATGTGACTCGTGACTCTTGAGTCCTACATTTAAACAGAATGCCTTTTCGTCACCTCAAGAGCCAATATCTGTGTAAGCCAGATCTGTGCATACTGTATGGGTCTAATCACTCCCTTGATTAACCAGGATTTTCAGCTGTCGCTTATGGGGTATAAATCGAACTGAGTTTTCCTGGCCTCGGGTCGTATCTTGGTTCAGGTCTTGAAGTCTAGTTAAGAAACAACCAATTGTACATACGGGAAACTCCAATGGATTACCACGATGTTGTTTATGAGCTGTGTTTCTTTGTGACTGCCTGAAGCGTGTAACTCGAAGTACTGTTTGAATGATCAGGGTGTCTACTGTCTGCCGTGTCACTCGCAGGTATTGACTGGAAATTTGCTCACTTACAAATATATGCCAGGTGCGGAGAAAAAACGCGCCGCTGTTTGCATTTGTACATGAGGAAACCGGTCATTGCTACAGTAATGCATGATTCAGGATACATGCAGTCTTTCCATTCATGTAAACATTTTCTGAACTTGACTCCATCTGGTTTAGCCACAGAAGCATTTTTGGAAGTTGCAACTAAAATTTTTGGAAATTCCCGCCCGTTATTAGTCTTATGCTGAAAAAGAGAAGCAAATATGCTTGATCGTTTTCAGTCCAATTTATCTGCCGCATCAGTTGTGTTCATGCAGTTGTCTTGGACAAAGCAGTACATGAGAGTGTTTTCTGAAAATGCACTGATTTAATTAAGAATTATTCTTCAATGAAAACGGCAGCTGAATGCTGTCGCCCATGCGCAAGGCCATCCCATCGTTCATCCCCTTAACCTTCTCAGTCAGAGTGGGCAGAACGTCAAACAACCATTTTATTTATATTTTATTCTGATAAGAATTCACATAATGGAAAACATGTAGATGCGTACCGTTACACCGTTTTCAAAAACAAACAAAATGCTTTTTTTCCCCGGACCCGGTATTTACAACAAGATTTAAATGGAAGAAATTCCAACTAATTTATCAAGCACTATTCACTAATTTGAGGGGCAAGTAGCAGGCAGCACGAGAAGCAGTCATATGAAAAGGGAACTTCCCATAAACAGATTTCAGCTGATATGCTGGTCTATTGATAGGGAACTTCTGTACAAAATCCTCCTTAGACTAGCCTGAGTACTCTTCATGCAAGCTTCACACCAACCCCTAAGCATTATTTGCCATAGCTGAAGGATTAATTTAAAAAATAATCCCTCCCTGCGCATCCCAACCGTCTTTCATTATCTCACTGCACTGTACTCTTGCTTCGTGATTGTCTTTTCTCTTTCTTCCATTTCGTGTTCGCCCTTGGTTATTTCATTTTTGATTCCTTGTCTCCCTTTCGACTCAGTCGTATTTAAAAAATTGCATATCCTCTCATTTTACTTATTTTCATTCAATTCTCCTGATCTCACTCCTCTTTTTAGATATCATGAAGAAGGGAACCTTGTGTCCCTGAAACGTCTGTCCTTTTCCTATAATAAATTGTCCGCTTCGAGGCGCCCTTTCATGACTTTCTCTTTAAAAAATAGTTTCCAGTCGGTATTCAACATTTTACCCCCGCAGGAGTAGAGAATCTGGGAGGCAAAAGCATGAGTTTCCCTCTAAAGTGGTGACTTATCAACAATAATGGAAACTGAATCTTATTTTTCATGAAGAGGGAATGAAACTTGCCGGTCACAGATTCTCATATCGATACGTCAATGTCAAAAAAACTGCTATCTCACTCTCCTTAATAGCAACCAGCAGATTGCGGGTCTCGCCTTTTGATTAATCAGGCCAAAGAGATGGAAGACTTTCATCACATGACTCTCTGGAGCCTTTCTACGGAACAATGGCAAAACAGATTCTGTTATACATGGCGTTCATTAATCCCACAACTCCAGCATTAGTCCCATGAACGCGCATCAATCATTTATCAACTCGGACAAAAGGCACTCGAGTTTGGCATGAGTTCTACTATTCCACCTTGATATATACTGATTTCAGAGTTACCATGCCATAAAAAGGACAGCCAAAGACCTTAAAATAAATTCCTCGGGTTCTGTGAATCAGGTGACAATTTCCAGGATTTTTAATTTCCTGGCATACCTCGTATACCTTAATCCATTAATCATAGGATAACTTCAGGCTCCCCTGAACAAGATGCTCTGTGAACTGATCCAGATGGTGAAATGACGCAGATGTTTATGGTTGGGTGACAAGAAATAATGAGGGAACCAGCACCTACAGCAAATGCCCTAGTATCTTTCAGGTTCATGAAGGGGTGCCACAAGTGAAAAGAGGAAAATTCAAATGCATTTACGCAGTACCGCTGTTGGAGGTGCGGGATAAAATAAAAGAAACACCTTGCATACAAATGAAAGTAACAGAGAGGCAGCAACACATCACAAACTCAAGAATTAGGCATTTTGACCTTTCAGGTTTTTTAATTTGAGGAATAAATGTGGAAGGACAAGGCCAGGGAGAACAAACGTATACTGGAAACCATTGATATTAGAGAAATATATCTGGAGTTACAGTTTTCCAAAGAGGCTAGGACCTTCTGTTTTCTTAAATATAGACTCGAAGACCATGACTTCGCAAGAATGTGAGGAAGTAGATGAGATCAAATCAAGAGTAATCATTCAATTATGCTGGCTAGTCCTCACATGGTCATAAAACGCATTTACAAAAGCTTAGGTAAGCAATGAAGGCAGTCTCAAGCAAAATTAAGGGTGCATACTCGTATATCGATATCCTTGGGCGAACACGAAAGCCTCATAGCTGGTGGAGCCTTTCCTCGTAGAATTTGCTTCATACACCTTTGCTAATATTTTAAAAAGGAAATAGTGAGGTTTTGCTCATCAAATACAGGGTGATTCAAAATTATGTATAAACACTTTGAGTTGCTGTATCTTAAAAAGTTTATTGCTTAAACACAAACCAGAAATATTTTTACATGCATTAGATATGTGGAAATGTGATGCACGGAAAAAGTTAGGTCATATGTTCAAAATGCCCACCTCTGGCACGTATGCACAAGCAGCATCATTTCTTAACAGCCCGACATACAGTGGCGCACATGTCAACTGTGATTTTACGTGATTCCTGTTGTATCATGTCCCACAAATTCTGCACTGTTTCGGGTTTTTCAGCGGTACACTTTCTCTTTGAGGTATCCCCACACAAATAAATCTCGAGGGCTGAGGTCTGGAGACCGTGGGGGGTATTCATGGGCGCTCCCCCGGTGACCACTCCACCTTTCAGGAAATTCAGTATCCAGATAGGCACGGACGTTTATGTGAAAGTGTGGAGGTGCACCATCCTGCTGAAAGTACACCACTGTGTCCGGAGACATGTTTCTTATCGCAGAATCTGCACCATTCATTAACAATTCAAGATAACTTTGCCCAGTAATAATACCACTGAATCTGTAAGGTCCGATTATCCCACGAGAGGAGAGTCCACACAGTAATCCCTGGCCTGGCCTTCCACAGTGAAAACCCAAACATTTCTCTACAGAAAGATGTTAACTTGCCAGTGGTGGACATTTTGAACATCTGACCCAACTTTTTCTGTGCATCACATTTCCACATATCTAATGCATGTAAAACTATTTTTGGTTTGTGTTTAATCAATAAACTATATTGACTGATAGCACAAATTTCGGTGAAAAAGTATTGGTGCGGCCCGCAGGCATCTGCAGGATAAGGAATGCGGCCCGCCGACCGATTTGAGTTTGACACCCCTGGTATAGACGATTGTGAGTGAGTGAGTGAGTGAGTGAGTGAGTGAGTGAGTGAGTGAGTGAGAGTGAGTGAGTGAGTGAGAGTGAGTGCGTGAGAGTGAGTGAGTGAGAGTGAGTGAGTGAGTGAGTGAGTGGAGAGTGGAGTGAGTGAGTGATATTTATTCAGGGGGACGTTTTAAAATAATTTATTTTACTTCAGCCAAACGGAAAGATATAGAAAGTTGAAAATAGACGCGAAAATGCCTATTCAAGTGCTGATTTCCAGGAAAATTTCTAATTTCAGATATATGTCCTGGGAGCACATTTTTTCAGGGAGACGTTTAATACGATTTTTTTTGTTTCAGTCTAAGGGAGAGACAGAGAGCTGAAAATGAGTATAAACGTAGCTAATAATATGCTAATTTTAGAAAATTTTAACTTTAAAGATGCATCCCCTGGGGCCATAATATTTGTGGGGGACATTTTCAAGTAAATAATTTTGTCTTCAGCAAAACGGACTATTATATAGTGCTGGGATGATTGAATTCAAATAAATTCTTAATTTTGTCGTACACGCCCCCAGGGCATATATTTTGGTCGTAAAAAGCTCGGAATTTTTTGCCATCATCCTATAGGTCATTTTTTTTTTTAGTGGGGGGGCAAAATGAGTAAACTTGCACAATTTCGCTCTGAGAAAGCTGATTATTACAGTCTGTTATAGAAGGATCTGTATTCAGGATAAACTCTAAGGTGAAAATTCTGAGGAGATGAAGAATCTCTTCTTGATTCATGTTCATAACATTAGGTTGAAAATCACTTCACACAAGCAGGAGTAACTTAACCCAAAATTAAAAATACTAATGACCCAAGGTATTTTACCAAATTTGCTTGTATGAGAATCGAAAAGAAATGCTTCAAATGTATTATTTATTTTTTATGAAGCTCATAAAAATAATGAAGGTCATAAAAAATAAAGTTCATACATAAGTTCACGAAGCTCGATGGGTGAAATGATGATGGCGAGAACAGCAAAAGCTTGAACAAATTATTTACACGACAAAATTACTTCAAAATGTGACCCAAAAAAAATTAACATGAAATTGTGAACCCTACGTATTCGTAATTTACTGACCCAGGTTAGAACTTAAAAAAAAAAAGCTTCATGGGACTGAATTTGATCTGATATTGGTCCTTCCTTAACAGGACAGACCCGGTGCTACCACAACCACTTCCTGAGGTGCCAAGAGTGGTCAAAAGTCCGGTTATGGAACCAGGGCAAGCGTCGATTCCCAGAAAATCCCACTCCCGCTCCTACACCTACAATTATAGAGTGAATAATCTCCAGCAGACTGGAGATTTCAAGGTGGCATCTGAGAGCAGAGAAGGGGACACGGTCACTGGAGGATATCAGATCTTAGAGCCCGATGGTCGCACCCTTCGCATCGTCACCTATCGAGTTACCCCAGAAACCGGATTCCAGGCTGAGGTTAAGTATAAGAAGTTAGATTTGGGCGACCCCCGGCTCAGTCCAACGACTAACAACCACAAGAGCACAGTAGCATTTTCTGTCGGTCGCTTTGGTCGAAGACTCCGACGTCCTACGGCGTTAAACGTGATCGAACCAGCGACCATGCCTCCTCCGATGAAGACTCCCAGGTATCTACAACAAGAAAGCCGACTTGCAAACGAATTCTTAACCCAAGGTAATGGGGCTGGGGATGTGCGCATACCGGTAAAGAGCTGGAGTGAAAGTACGACTAAATCGAGATCCGAAACAAGCCTGCATCCAACAACTCCAATACCAGTCACTGTGCCGCGAAAAATCAGGATTACTGCCAGTCCACAGGAGATAACTGAGAAAGCATGGGAAACGAAGACCAGGCAATGGGAGGGTTTCCAACCAGCAACGAAAACAGTACCCAAGACCATCATAACTACTCCACCACCAATAACAGCAACTGTCACCCAATCATCAACAACCACGTCCGCAACACAACCATCAACCACCAAAGAGCCTCCAACACCCACCACAACTTTTGTCAAACCAACAACCACCCCTGCTACCATTGAAACAATCGTTGACTTTACTATCATCAATGAAGATACAGCAACATCTTCAGCAGACATAACTCCAACAAAGCAACAAGGAGGAATGAAGACGGTGGAAGACCTGGCAATGGAGACAACAGATACCCCTTCATTTCTTGATCAAACTACAGTTGCTGAAGAGATCCCAGAACAAGTGTCAGAAGTGGTAGAACAAAACCCAACTGAGAATCTAGCAGAATCTACAATACCTCCAGAAGTAGTCTCAAAACTTCAAACGGAAGCAGAGGCTAAGGTAGAAACAACAACCATCGTTGCTCCATCAGATCTCCCAACAGAAACGTCTCAACAACTTCAATCAACCGAACAAGCAAGTGAACTACCGCCAGATGTGACAGAAACGACTTGGGTCCCAACAGAAACAGTCACAGACACTGAACCAACAGAACTAAAACCAATCAATGACCAAGTCACAACTACCACCAAAAGTCAAGCGCAGGAGACAACCATTTCGGACATGGAGATCACAATGAATATGAAAGAGCAAGCTACCGAAACCATTAAAGCTAAATTAGCAACCACAGAGCAGCTGGTGCCTACGACAACGGAGAGACTTACAAAAGGAGTAGAAGGGACGACAGCACTAGAATTGGATTTGACAGCCCTCCTCGAGGGTAATGCCGACGGAATCATCGTGTCCTGATAGTGGAAACACTGCTTAGCAATGCATTTTGTGATACAGATGCACGGCGGTGCTGGAGAAACTCCTTTCAGTGTGATCACCATTCCCATGAAATGCTCAAGAATGGGTCGTCATAGAGATCAGATAACAAACCAGTGCCAAACAATTCAGTTATCAGTTGGTAATGCAGTCAAATAAAAGGTCATCTCCAAATGTATCCTCCCGTTACTCGCACTCCCTGACAACTTTTTTTTGGAATGGATCAAGGTGGCAAAATAAGTCATCACTCGAGAATTATAAGATGGACAGACTCGAAACCTGAAGCCATTCAGATCTGACTTAAATCACCCCTCAAAACTTCATGTACATCAGGTTTCGAAAAATCAAATGAACATGATTTACATTTTAAAAAAATTGTGACTAGATTCATGCTGATAATCGTTATGAGAAATCACAAATCACACGGAGGGCGATGGGGATGTAACACGAGGAAGCTGCTACAGTAGTACGAGTATGTCACTCTCTAACCACAATATGATTGATTGATTTGAATAGTGAACAATATCGAGATGAAAAATGAAATCCTGCGTGTGATTTTTTGGACTTTTGATTATACATATATTTGTATATTATTTTTAGAATTCGTGATAGGGAGGCGGTAATTAATTTTTATTGGCTTTTTTCATCTCTTATCAACCCTTTTTGATAATATACTTCTTATCGGAAAAGTTAAACCCATAATAGACTGATTGGGACGACACTTTTTGTGCATTTCTTGTCGTATTTTTATAACCAATTTTCGTCTCGGAGCTGTTTTAAGCCGACCCCAGCCCTCGTTGTGAACAAAGACTCATCTTTTCCTCGATTCATGAGAAAAATAACAAGACAGACTGGTTTTCCTCTCCTTCCTTCTACTCTGAAGAATGAAGAAAGATCGTCAAATGGTTCCAGGAAAACGACACCCTTATTGCATCACATTCCCCCCCCCCACACACACACACACAATCCTGGTATCAGATCCACTTTCTCTCTCTACCCCCCAGAACCTGTCTGAATGTCACACGTGACAGGTTCTACGTGCTATCAGTTCCTCCGTCAAGCTGAATCATAAATCTGCATTGACGTGTGAGAGAACAAAAGGGGTCAACAGGAGTTGGGATTTCGTTCATAACAAGAGAATTATTTTCTTATATTAATTTGAATTGTTCAAATGAATGTGGTTGTAATGCAGTCGAAGGGAAAATGATCATCTACTAATTTGTCCACCGTTGGACGCAGGCCTCTCCATTTATAGAGCATTTCGTCACATCCTGAGTTGCCCGATCCAGTTAATTCCTCCAAAATTTCTAATTTCATTGTTAAATGCTTCCTTCAGACGCCTTTCTTGTTTTTCATTCGGTAGGGCGTAAGGAATTTAGTCCATCAGTCAGAACCAGCCGTTCATGTTACGTGTCCAGCCCAGGTCCATTAGAAACCGGTGATTGAAGAAAAAGTACAAATAAGGACATTGACCAGAAGTCAAGAGAGACGTTGAAAGGGAAACTACAATAACAAGTAGAATCAGGGTTGGAAAAAATAATGACTTAAAAAAAAGTATTATTTATAATTTGAAGATTTGTTCAATTTCTGACTTTTTTGCTTTTTAAATTGCACAGTTCTTTACTTGACATACATATTCTTCCTTATCCATTATTCGGTGGGCACTGGGACCTGGTATTTGTGTATATTGCGCTAAATAATACTCCGTAATAAAAAGTTGCAGTCATTTCCCTGCTCTGGTCCCTGCAAGATTCTGTGGCCTTTTCCACTTTTGGTCCGAAGCCCTCCCATTCATGCTAATGACGCATAAGCAGCAGAAAAGCATCTGGATGCTGTAATTTAGACCCTCTGGCGGCATATTAGCAAGTTGTGAATAATCAGGGCCCACCCGGACTGCCGTTCAAGATAATACTACAATGTATTGAAAGACATATGCTACTCTAATTTACTCCTCCTTGCGTGACTGATTCATGCGCCCACACCTTAAAAATAGTTGCCGAATTAGTTGAAGCAACTCATTTTCTCGATTTGCTGGTCTTGTACTTCAATATTCATCTCCTTCGTGCTATTTTTTGGAAAAGAAGTCAGAATTTTCGTGCACATATGATATCAACTACTTTAACCCTTTTAGTCCCGCGCGGCCGATTTTTCGGCCACGTCTACTACTTCCAAAAATGCTTCCAAATCCAATTTTTATGCCATCTAACAAGAGCCCCAACTACGTGAAGGAATAAACCTAACGAAAAGCTGTGGCCGAAAAATCGGCCCACGGCACTAAAAGGATTAAATAATTATTAATGGAGATGAATTTTAAAATCTTAATAAAAAGAAAAATTCAATTGCATTTTTCTGATCTCTAATTAGTAATTGTGAATAGAAAGAATTTGACGTATATCAAATTCATTACGGTAATAACTAAGGGTGTCCTATCGGGGTTTATCAAGTAATTATTTTCAGGGGTATCTGACACTAAACAAAATATAAACAAGAAAAAAAAGAGACAATGTAGGACCCAACGTACGACTAGCATATGGCATTCAGAACGGAATGCTTTTCATAAAGGATGCAGATTAAAAACGTGGAAAGCAGCAAACAGAAAATGCTGAGAAATGGAAGACATTCCAGTGACCACTTTGCCTCCCATCGTAATTTATCTGCAAGTTTTGAACCCACTGTGTACGCGGATATTCTTCATTTGAAAGCAATTGCACCAAGTTGAGGAACAAGTTTCGGGAAGCAGAAAATCAGCGAAGTTGGTGGGATGTTGTAGAAGGCCCACAGGTAAGGTAGAACATTTGCAATACCACCAGCCTTCAACAAGATTATTAAAGGGAACTGTAGAGTGAAAACAATACTTTTTTTTATAACTTATCTTTTAGTTTTATTTATTTATACTTCAAATAGTTTTACTCCGTCCAACATGAGGTGGGCATGACTCGCCGATTTAAATAGACTATTGCCCATTGGTTTCAACGGGTAATTTAAACTGGCGGGCTTGGATTCGGGAAGATGACCGGTGATGGAAAAATGTCAGCAATTTCTATAATAGCCAACGCTTGCATGTGTGCGAGTTTTTTGGGCCTATCGGGTTGAATCGCAGTCCGTGTAGGACTTTTAATCTACAGTTCTCAGGGTTTCTTATGACGAGGCGCATTCTCGATTTTTCATCCTATACACTTGAATGTTCCAAATTCAAACGGTGTGTCTCTCGAATGCTATGAGATGGAATGTTGGTGCAAGGAAACCTCTGATGGAGAAAATCATTCCCTATTCTTCATCAAACCCGAGTGCTTCGAATTCAGTGTGTCACATTGCAACGATTATCCTCAATTAGGAAGATATTAATGTCTCACAGGCCAGTTCAGATTAGTATCTTATATATCTAAGAATAATCATGTCATTCGACAAAACCCATTGGCGACGGAAAAGATAAAGGGAAGAAAAAACAGTCGATGACAGCCTAATCGGTTGGAATGTGACAAATATGCCAAAAACGAGAGTGAAAGTCCGGAAATTCGTGATCAGAGACCGGTCGTACTTCTTGCATCATTGATGACGGCATAGGAATGAGATTCCTTCTTCTTCTTCTTCTTCTTCTTCCTTCTATTCTAGAGTATTTCCTCTCTCTCATCACCTATATAAGAGAGGAGGGACTTCCTGGAAACCTGGTTCTCTTTTTCTTTGATTCCTGTCACCGGTGTTTCGCAGTCTCAATGGCCGAGGTGAGAACAGATTCTTTATTATAAAAAATTATTTATTCTTACTCTATTCATACAGAACTTTGGGTCCAAGGGAGACTATAATTGTCAAGTAAAGCCTTCCTTAATATCACTGCCTTCAATTCCTCACCTCTTTTAATTTTTCAGCTCCCCGCCCCGGTTTGTTTTTTTCCACTTAAAAACTTCCTAATATTTACAGTCATCATATAAATAAGGATTATTTTTTAAAGTCCATCTTTTTACATGGAAGAAAGTGGTTTTTGAAAATGCTGCCAACAGTGGTAATTTCGGGAAACAATCGTCAATGAGAGACTAGGAGGAGTTGAAATGAAGACTATTTTTTTTTACAGCCCCTGTCACTGCCATGTATTATCCCGTTACGCACCGTACAGGTGGATCATTCCACCTCAAGTGTAAGCATGATCTGTGTTCAACCATCCCATTTCCCATGTGATAGTGAAAAAAATTGTGGGAATCACAATACCTCAAAGTCACTTGGTATTTTAGTCCATAGATGCATTGAGTACCTCGTTCCAAGATGTTAACCATGTGGCACGATTCTCGAACAAAGAATTTTGGGATTAACATTTTGGGAATACTGGAAATTCATTGCTTGAACATTTTCATTCAGAATGGAAATAATGAGCTGAATTATTAACATACTTTTATCCCCCCCCCCTTCTCCTAATTTTAATTTATCAAGCAACTCAAGGAGTAAGAAAAAAGGAAGTTAGCAGTAACACCAAGGAAGTGGGCATATTGGGGGATGGGCCATTTTTTTCCTCCATGGCAAATTTCAAGCCACCGTATCTCGGTTTTATTACCCGCAGAAACCTCTAATTTGGCTGTAATATATTCGCACCAAAATCCGAATGCATGCCAAATTTAATTGAATTCCAAGATGGCCGAACACAGACCATTCTTACTCTTGAAATGAAATTATCCACCTGTATATTATGTAAAGGAGGATTTGACGGCTGAGACAAAGGTATTATTATATAAAAAAAATTAATCATTCTAATTCCACGTAGCCGGCCGATCGGTTACCTAGCTTATCAGTTTTGATTGCATACATTAAGATACCTTTCAGTCACAGAAAACGATGGAGCTTCTTTTTTTTATTTAAATCACCCTATATGCATTAATTGTTCATGAATCTCCACATATTATTCATTCTAGCAAGAATTCACCGTTACATTTTTTAACTGGCAGGTTGGAATCAGTTTGGGAGGTATCTTCCTCCTGCTCTTGACCTTCATGGCCGTCTCGGCCGTGCCTGTCCCGGACTCTAACGTCCGGCACGGACGACTCCTCATCACCCCACAGGTAAATTATGACCCTATCCAAAGTGTCGGATGACATCCAGAGCAATATAATTTATTTTAAAATGTATTTAATAATATAACAAATGACGAATCGACATATAAAAACAGCAAAAATTAGACTTTTAGGCAGTGATTTGTCATGCATACTCTCTTTTGCTCGAAGTATATCTGCATCGAGAAGAAAAAGTGCTGAAAGTGATATTTCTTGAAACCTAAAGTCACTTGCTCTAATAATCATATTTCTGTTAGTTATATAGGATCCCACCAATTTAGAATAATGTTCATTCTGCAGATGAAAGAAACGTCTGAAATTAGTCAAACCCTATGATTACAGTAATAGGAAAAGAACGCAAGGATATTTTGCGACCGTGTTGGATGGGAAATGTTCTGAAAGTTCATATGAAAACGAAGTCTGTGCATATCTTTTAACGCTTAGATTAAAATATCTCTTCACGCCCGAACCCATTTGATATTATCACTCAGCATGGGGGAACCCATGTTGGCATCTACTCCAGTAGTCCTATTCAGTCTCTCCGGAATTGCATTTCATATCAATGACTATCGCAAGAATGGTACTAATAATATATAATGATAATAACGACTAGCTCTTTCATATTTAAAAATGATATTCTGACTAACTCATTCATGCCTTCAGGGGCGAGAGATTATGAACTTTTGTACAGAATTCAATATTCGAAAATTTTGTGAGTGATTTTTCATGCTAAGGTTCTTTGGATCACTAGCCGTGGACAGACCCATATGCTACCCATTCTTCTTCCAATAAATGGGACTAAAAACGGTTCGGGAATGCTTAGAAAGCTGATAGGTCAGAATTAAATAAAATAAAAATTAAGCAAACAAGAAAAGACAAAAAAAAAGTATTTCCTGACGCTAGATGTGTCATCAAACACCTGCAGTTTCTACTCATCCACTGACTTTTCGACATATCAAACATTAGTGAAGACAAGGCGGAGGATAGGAATCAGAAGTCTAATGTCCCAATTAGCACGTGTAATGAGCACGCCAAGGTCGAGGAGTCAACATTTCCTTTCTCTTTTCTTTCGTTTTATTTTTGACACGTGAAGAAGTCAGAGGAGGCGGGATATTTCTTCGGCCCTCCAAATTTCTCGAGAAAAGAAGCAGAGGAGGAGGAAGAGAATTTCCCTCCGCCAAAATACGCTTACAGCTTTGACGTGCAAGACGCCAATCTCAACAATTTCCAGAGTCGCAAAGAAGAACGGGATGGTAATTACACAAAAGGTAACACATGAACTTCCTTCTTCCATTTCTTTTTACATTTTCAGACGCATGAACTCATTCATGGTCGCTAAATTAGTTTTTATCTGTCTGTCTGGATAAGAGCATTCGCGAGATGCAAAAATTCTCCTAATTCAATATTGACTGTCCTGATTATAGCAGCCATTATTACATGTTAGTTCCTATGGTCATCAAAATAAGCCATGTCTGAGTAATCTTGGGCTACAGCGCAATGTCTCATGAAAAGGCGCAATGCTTGGAAATTTAACTAAAATCAATTCAAATCACACGCATCACTTAGGTATTCCGCGACAGATAACGTCGAATGAGGAATATAGGATTATAGGAATATTTTTCTACCTCCGGAGAGAGTTCGGGAACTTCTCCGACTCGTTCTGAGGATATAACTGATGATGCGATAAAATAACGAGTCTTTACTGCAGACATTCTCAGGGACACATAAGCATCACTTTCAGATTTCGTCTGTATTACATTAATTCACTTGGAAGTCCGTCACCATCTATTAAATCTTAACATAGATTAATCTAATCTAATAGATCTAATAGACTAATGTAAAGTGTAAAAATGAACAAATCCACTCGTAGTACAAAATCTTCCAATTCAAGCAAGTATGTACACAACGATGTACTCGCACTTTCCGTTTCTTTCCCCGCAATGTCTGAATATGGTTCATAAGGCAGTGAAGGAATATTGTAGCAGGGTTTATAATTAGGGCGATTAAGACTCGCCTAATAAGATTTAGTTTCAAAGCAGTACAGGAACTGATGTTTGCCTGATTCAAGGAATCATCCTCGGCTTATGATGATTTATTGCAATGCAAAAGCTAAACTATTGTAGCAAACTATTGTAGCTAAAGCGACGTCTCAGGCGTCGCTTTGGCTGATGACAGGTTTTAACTGTAGAGCGGACGTGGACAAAAGTTAAGCAAGTTGAATTCAATCGAAGTAAAGCAACTGTAGTTCGTAACAATCTTCGAAGGAATTAGTACGGGCCCTATCCCAGCTCTTTTTTTCATTTGATGCCTATGAACTTCATGTTAGTCTTGGGGGATACCAGCGAAATAGGCTTAAGAAAGACGTTTTGCTTACTAGTGGGACACCAACTCGTAAAGAATTGGTCTATGGAATCGTTCTTATCGCAGCGCTAGGTGTCTAGCCAGCAGATGACAGACGTGTAACGCGAGGTCACTAAATTTTCGTATTTTTGTGCGATAAGGAGAGTACGTGACCCTGCGGGCGGACGGGATCCTGGAGCGGGTGCAGTACACGTCGACGCCTGAGCGGGGTTTCGAGGCTAAGATCATTCGGGAACGGACGGAGACGCTGCCCATCAAACCACCCCGGACGCGGAAGGTGATTGGAGCTTACGGCCAAGAAGAGGTCGTTCCCGATCTCCCGTCGTACCCTAACTCCAACTCCCGCACCGTCATCGAGAGCGAGGGCTACGTCGTACAATATTAGGGCTGGTTGTCAACGACCAAAGTCCGATCCGGGGGAGAAACCTCGGACCATCACGGCAGCCCTGCAACCCTACTTGCCTTTTTTCGTCATTCGTCCCCCCGGGTCCAACCCGGTCCCGGGGAAGATGGAATGAGAGCGGCACCAGTTTTCGTCCCTCTCTCCACAATTTTCCATTCCTCTTTCGCAACAAATTTGACTTTTTCGTTTATATGATATCTCCCCACATCTTCGTTCTTCTACCCTGGCCGAGCCTATCGCAGGGACGAGGCAGGGGAAAACGACCCGATAATACAACACTGTACATTCCCCGCAAGATTCACCAATGCTTACCAAGACAACTATCGTTTAAACTTCATATCATTCACTAATTCCTGCCATACAGGGACGCGGAATTTCAGTCTGCAGCATCTTAATTTTGGTTTAGGCTAAACGTAGTGATTGTGGTTTCATTTTTTTCTTTTCCCCAATTTCATTGCAGCAGCTTGCTTGAATCTGTTTGCAAGGATGGAAGATACCCATAAAACCTCTCTCACTAATGTTTTCCCAATCGTGCCACGCCTTTTGTTGAAATAAACGTTTCTGTTGACTTTTGAATTCGAAATGAGAATGGACTCACCTGTCCCTCCAGGGTCCTCGAGGTCCCTTCAGGTACCTGCAGATGGACCGCCATGCTTTCCGGGCCACTGAGGACTGCACTTTCTGGGCAAGGAGCACCTGGGCGTACCTTGACTGCTCCTCTGACACTCTCTCCTTGTATGGTTCCTGAATCTGAGCCTGAAAATCAAGTAATTTTCCACTTTTTGTGAATCGGCCGTCAGCAAATAATAGATATAACCACACGAAATACCTTATTTTGAATTCAAAATACAAGTAAATACTGTAATGAGATACCGCGGGAGGCATAAAAAATGCGGCGCTCTTTGAAATTCTTTAACATTCACAATACAGCAGATACTGAAAGAAAGTTTTTTTTTTTTCCTGCAATCACTCCTACCACTCCTCGAAACACATTAAAATTCACGCCCGTTTTTCTCCAGCTGTCTTATCATAAGAACGATTTCACAAGAGCAACTCAAATTTTTGCGTAGAAATGCAGTAATTTCGAGCCAGTGCACCTCAGCCTGTCCGTGAAAATGGTAGAATCCACGGAACACGGAGAAGTGATTAGAGCCAGTTATTTTGAACAAGGATGGGCGGAATAAGAATTGTCCAAGAATTTCGTGCCGAAGGATGGCAAGTATCGCTAACAGATTGACTCGCAAGCAGCGAGAAATTGGTTCATTTGAGAGGAAGAGGCAGACCAAAATTAACTCCAACTGAAGTAATCTGCGCTTGTGTGGAGGAAGGCATTGATTCTCAAGATCCAGGGATCTATAAGTCCCAGTTGCAAATTGCCGAATATATAACGACTAGTCAGAGATATGTTCAGCGGATTCTGATGTAAAGAGAGGAAAGACCTTTGAAGGAATTGCCACTCCTAGTTAATGTCATACCTTGAGCGCAAAAATAAAAATCTAGCTACTTTTGTAAAATCAGTTGTGCGAAAAAACGGCAGGAGAGAAACGGACAAAAATATAAGGATGTTTAGAGGATAGACAGAAGTAATTTTACAAAATTGTAGGGCAACCTGCTGTCTCAAAAAACGGCAACAAATTTCAATGAACGGCGAGTTTTTTTAAACAATGCCTTACTCGTTACTTTAATTACTTGATGTTTCAAAGTAACTTGCTTCCAATAGTCAGTACAAATGAAATTAACTTAATTTTAGTCTGGCTATTGGCTCGTATGTTTGCATGTATGAACTGAACAATTTACAACTTTGGCAAGCAAATTGGATGCAAGATGTGAGTACCTGGAATCGGAGTTTGCTTTCACCGTATTCCCGGTTGCGCTTGTGAGAGGAGATCATGGCGGCCTCGTGGGCCGAAAGCCACATGGAATCCATTCTTTCCTCCACCCGCTTCAACCATGTCTTCCAATACGATTCCTTTAGTGGATATATCTGCAGGGAAATACAACATACAACATTTCCGCATGAAGACGAAACAGAGAGAAAAGGCTGGGATAACGGAATAGTACAGTAAATTTTTTAAAATATCACGGTGCATTTTAAAAGAGAACAGAGCAGGAACTAACCTATCGGCCAAAATTCATTATAACAGGAATTAAGGGTTTGAGGTGCAGGATGCAGAAGAAGAGATGAGATAGAGAGGGAAAGAATAACGCAGAATCATTAATTTCATTTGTGGTCAGATTTTAATGACACGGATGCCATGCAACTCCTTTCCTCTTCAACCTTCCAACGTGTTATTCTCATTGCTGCTACTGTACCGTGTACCATAAGCCCTCAGTACTCCATGAAGACCTAATATGGCTGGTACGTATTCGTTCGATCGATGGCGTACGGAAGTCGTACTTACCATTCATTTCAGTAGCACGTCTCTGAACCCTGTTCAGATAATAAATCCCTCTCATTTGCAGGCTTCCGAAATTGAAATAGATCTTCTAAATGGAACCTTCCCAATGCTGTGTGCAACGGAGAAAATACAAGTGTGAGCTCTTGGCAATCGAATACCTTTGAAGCCTACAATCCTATTACATTTAGCTATCGTCGCTTGCGTGTTAGAAAATTTCAGTAAGACTCTAAGATCTCTCTCTCGATTAGTCTCTCCCGGTCTATCCTCGTCAAACGCATTTAGAGACTCAATCTAATTATGGCAAATGTGAAGAACTTAATATTTATCCTCATATTCATTAGCCACTTTTTATTCCACTCGTTCAAATGCCGCGGAGTGCCTCTTTGCTCTTCACCTGTCCCATTCCCCCGCAATGAAGAAGTCAATGTAGAATTGTTAAACAAAAATGCTCCATCCTTTTCCATGGAAGCATTGTATGACATGTGGGCTATGCTGGAATTTTATCATTGTTGGAAGATGCTGTATATTCACCCCTTCTCTTCGTACAAAAAAAAATTGCCACGAACGGAATTGTATCTCATCGGTCACAACCCATTCGACCTCATCTCTGTCCGTCACATCTTTTAAAATCTTTTGTACTCAACACATCAGTAGATATTCTTAGCACCTCATACTAAAATAGAGTTTTATTACGATTTAGCGGTGGTAATCCCTACTTCTTTGCATCAACATGGGACCGAAATATTTCACAGTGTACGGCAGGAAATGTAGCAACAGCAGGGAGATCATCTTGCCGATGTGTTACATTAACATAATTTCTGGGATTCTTCTTCTCCCAGGAATATCAGAATCCGGATTTTTATGAAATTCTAATTTAATCCGAATCACTATTCCTTTCAATTGTGGGATCAAAATAAAAAATTAAGTTCCAGGTACTTTAAAATTCAGCTTATTAGTAAGGATAGTCTTGATGAAAACTAAACCCAACTCAAAATAAATTTCCTAATTTCGAATTGAATGTTATCTTTCGAATTCAAATGATAATATTTCTCTCCTAAAACTATTAAGCAACAAGGGTAAACAGGGGAGTAGTGCACCACCCGATAGTAGAGGACCACTTCTAATGTTTTATTCCTGTAAGATGCAGGAAAAGCTTTAATTGCAATCTTCCCTTATGTTAGCATTAAGAAATAATGTTCCCCTCAAGGGCTAACAGAATGCCAGCTACATCAAGGATTCTTTGTGGTTACTAAATTGTCTCTACGTTTTGCATAAGTTTTCCCTTAAAAAAAACTTAGAGACAATACAGGGTGTTTCAAAAGTCCCTCATTAATTTAATTTTCAATTTTCTTTGCAGGTAATCGACCAACGACATACATCTTGTGGTAAACTCTTACTAAGTGCTTGAAAATTTTTTTGAGTCTACATTTGAAGTTCTACGCCGTTTTTTTCTGTTACCATGCTGACTCTAGAGCAGAGATGTAAAATTGCTGTATGGCAGGAAGTTTTTCAATCCGTAGTCGAAGTGCAGCGACGATTCAGGGCAGTCTACGGACAGCATTACACACCTGATAGGAACACCATCGTCGCCACCCACCGGAAGTTTATGGAGACCGGATCCGTAAAGGACAAACCCCGATCAGGAAGACCTCGATGTGGGCGGAGTGAGGAGAATATCGAAACTGTCCGTGAGGCGTTAGCTCAGAGTCAAGGAAAGTCCATTCGACGAGCAGCTGTGGAACTGAACATCAGCGTGACGTCTATACAACGGATTTTGCGGCGTGATCTCAAGCTGTATCCGTACAAGATCCAGATAGTTCAGAAGCTGGAACCTCAAAGGATTTTGCGGCGTGATCTCAAGCTGTATCCGTACAAGATCCAGGTAGTTCAGAAGCTGGAACCTCAAGACTACGATTGCCGGGTGGAGATGTGTGAAACACTGCTGCATCACTACGAAAGAGACCCATTGATCCTGGAGCACATGTGGTTCAGCGACGAAGCTCTCTTCCACCTTTCTGGTCGCGTCAATCGGCACAACACCCGCATCTGGGGAACTCACAATCCTATGGAGATCCGTGAACATGAAAGGGACACGCCGAAATTGGTCGTCTGGTGTGCCATCTCCTCAGCTGGGCTGATTGGTCCGTTTTTCTTCCGGGATCAAGATGGAAACTCCGTAAACGTCAACGGAGAAAATTACCATCGTATGCTTCAGAAGTTCTGCATCCCCCAACTGTCAGCTGTAGCCGACATGCAAGAAGTCATTTTCCAGCAAGATGGTGCACCTGCTCATTACTCACGTGAGGTTCGCTCATTTCTGAATGAGCAGTTCCCGGATCGGTGGATTGGTCGCCGTGGTCCCGTCGAATGGGCTGCTCGCTCGCCGGATCTTACACCATGCGACTTCTTTTTGTGGGGCTACATTAAGAGCAAAGTGTACGCCACCAGGCCGCGAGACCTCCCCGCACTAGAAGAACGGATCAGAAACGCATGTGCTTCTGTTACTCCCGAAATGTTGTTTAATGTCGGCCAAGAATGCGTGAAACGGTGGCTCGCTTGTTTCGAAAAAGGTGGTGCCCACGTTGAGGTGTACCAGTGACTTTCTAGTAGACACATGAAGCCAAGTTTAATTCCACCCAAATTCTCGTGAATCGTAGACTCTGCAACCAAACTGTCATTTGATTCCTCTTGTAATTGTTGTTTTAATAAATTTTTAAAGATAATGAGGGACTTTTGAAACACCCTGTATAATAACCACAAATAATTCTAGACGTTGCTGGCTTTCTGTTAGCCCTTGAGGGGAACATTACTTCTTAATGCTAACATAAGGGAAGATTGCAACAGAAGCTTTTTCTGCATCTTATAGGAATAAAAACTTAGGAGTGGTCCACTACTATCGGGTGGTCCACTACTCCCCTGTTTACCCAACCAGAAAGAAAAGTAACCAGAAAGCCGTATGCTCTTGAAATCTGTGCTTCCGGAAAAAACAGTGAGTAGGTACACTGGTGGGAAGAGAACGAGACACGTGCAGTACTCCAATAGTTGAGATCCAACACTGGCTTCGTGTTGGTCAATACAAGTTCAATACAGCATCAAAAAGGAATAGAGCCAACACTTTGAATCTTCGTACTCTCACGTCAGAATTTCGCATTAAACCTCATCATTCACATACAGGTCGAACCAATCCTTGTTCTTTGGAGTTAAATCTGGAATCCAAAGGCAAATCCCACATTTTATTACTAATTCGAGCTCAAATCAGGTGTTTTAATTTTAAGAAAGTAAGCCGCAGCCAGAAAGAAGCCTGGTATGCTTTTTTCCTTCGTGGAAATGTGTCATCTATCCCTCGTATAAATAGGTGGAGCATTTTTTCCTTAAGATAGCAGACCTGCTTTTGAATCGTCATTTTCGAAAAAAAAAGTTTCCACGAAAATAGGTTATGATAATACTCGAGCAGATTCAAAATATCGCCATAAAAAACTGAAAATATGAAAAAATAAAGGTTATTAGTTTAATCAGTTATCAATGTCCCTAACAAGTTGTCCCTGGCAACCACTTTGGTCGCGATTTTCTCATTACAGCGATTTTCAGCTGACAGACGCTGCTCTGAACAACATAACTTTTCGTGCAATACAACTATATCCTTCATTTTTGGCTGAAAGCTACCTTTAATGTTCCTCCAAGGAATGGTGGCAGTTTTTTCGTTTACCCAATCCTTTAGCACTTTTTAGTACCATTGAATATGCAATTGGGCCACTAAAATCACTAAAATCGAAAAAATAATAATAATAAAATTCAACTAATTCTTTAAAAACTGTTTCCCCCAGGACATTTGTAAGGATTTGAACTACAACAATTTTCAATGTTATCAATGTTATACGCGAAGCATCTGTGAGAATTACTGTTGAAAAAAAGGTTACTTTTTTGTGCTCTTGCGACCATATTGGACCTCATAGGTATAAATTATGCAAATTATCTCAAGAAACTCAATATTTGCCCAATCCTCTTTTTCATATAGTCAGTTTGTTTTCTGGGAAGGAATAGAGATAGAAAAAGTTGCCTTAAAGTAGGTCTGCTACCTTAAACACCCTCTATTCGTGCCGTCGACACTTCTTTAGCTTTTTCTTATGAGGTCTCGATAGAAATCATTAATGTAAACGATAAACAAGAGTGGTTGGTTGACAAGAGTCCTGGGAGACTCCACTCATTGCCCCAACTTCTGAAAACTCTTCCTCATAAACAATGATTGCTCCCTCCCCGACAATCAGTTACCCATCCAACTAATTATCCTACCTTGAATGGAATATGTGCTTCCAATTGAGCCCATACTCTCTGGTGAGGAACAGCATGGATAGCTTCAACCAAGTCCGATATCTCCTAAAAAGCAATTCCTCTTTGGCTATGTGACATAACGTGTCGTTTTTCTTTCTCTTAAGGTTTTCTTCTTAGTTGTCCATGCGAATGGGGAAGTCTGCCGCAGGAGAGAAATATTCAGTAAAAGGCAGGTAGGAATGAAAAAATGGGGACTGATTGAGGCGTGACATTCACGAAATTGCTTTCCTCTCGTGACTGATGTGGATATAAGAAGGGAATAAGAAAAACAGCCTAATATCTGATATATCCCGTTATGCATGCGCACATATGCATTCATGTACAGGGTGTTCTAAAACAAATAAACTTGGCGTTTTATTTAATATAGATAGGTAGAGCGCACTTTGATAAAATCACACCACCATTACCCAACTTAGACACTGGACCACACAAGGTGAGAAGTTCGTTAAATGTAAGGCCTTCCGAGTTAAATTGATCGCTTCTAAAACTAAAAATCTTCAATGGTGTTACCGCTGTCAACCTTAAAAGGATACTAAAGGGCG
Organism: Darwinula stevensoni; assembly: GCA_905338385.1. Taxonomy (NCBI): domain Eukaryota; kingdom Metazoa; phylum Arthropoda; class Ostracoda; order Podocopida; family Darwinulidae; genus Darwinula; species Darwinula stevensoni. The sequence continues at coordinate 121,170 of CAJPEV010000044.1, forward strand.
TCACTGAGACCAACCAACTAATATTGTGGCTTTTAATCCTTTTTACGTCAAATAGGTCATAGGTGAGTGAATTCTGAGATTCTTCTGCTCATAATTGAACAGGTGACTGCAGAGCAGTACTTTCGTCGGATGTTCAAGATGGGCGTCGATGTATAAAGATCGTAGAACCAGGAATGTTCTCTTGCGCGACAACTGTTTAGTCTTCCTAATGGACCTCTTTAAAGTCTACCTCGTTCTTAAGGTCTACAGCATTTCCATATCGTAGAACTGTAACCATACAAGCAACTCATCAGATAACAATTGGTCTACTATAACTGTAAACAATACTTTTTTTTAAGACAGAAACATACATAAGAAACCAAAGCCCACGGGAAACACTTTATGAAATACCCTTTTCATGCTGTATTGGTGAAAAGCAAGATGATATATTTACAGGTCAGGTTCAAACACGCCAACAGTGATGCGACATTAAAATTGGTAAGGTAAAACTACTAATGTTCGGACAGTTAAGCTGGCCGAGCTTCATTATTCGTCTGTTCTATCCCAACGGTGCTAGCTGGAAGTCTCATTTTTTGTTCCTGGGAGCACGACACGAGGAGGTATAAGTGCTACAAAGGTGTTGTCCTTCTCAGCATTATGACTTCTGATACTGCCCATAATGTGATGTCCGAACTTAAATGTGGAAAAAGTTAAGTTCAGACACGTTCACCTTAGTTCGGACACCCCCGTTCTAAAGTCTCGATGAGACTTGAAACACTTGATTGTGATGCAAAGGAATGATAACCCGTTCCCAAAGTATTGGACCTTTTCTAATATTCTAGTATAGGAAGATTGTGATTGCGACTGACTTTCATTTTGCGTTCTAGATGAGATAGAAAGATCAAACTTGGTACTCGAAAAGCTCTGATTATGCGGATTTCAAGTAGTTTATTTTAGAGAAGCACATCTTCATGATTTTTTTTGCGCTAACAAAACGGAGAAACATAGAAACTGAAACTTGGGGCATCGGTACTTATTGAGAAGTAGATTCCAGGCTTTTGGGATGCGTTACCTGGGGGTACATTTTGGGGTAGTAAATCTTTCCAACAAAAAAGTATTTCGTTCCTGGGAATCATGGAGACATAATGGTGAAACCTAAACAAATAGGTACCTGCTGGCATGCATGCATAAGGGAAAATCCTACTTCCGGGATTTATCTTCTAGGGGTAGTTTTGGGGGGAGCCATATATTTTAATGTTTTGCTACGCTGAATCAGGTGCTGGTGGATAGAAACCTGGAATTTGGAACCTGGGTTTCTCTCCAGTCGCTAATTTCTGAAAATTTCCTTCTCTTGTGGTAAATCCCTTGGATGCACATTTTTCATTTGGGTCATGCTTACGGAATTGTTTTTAAAGCAGAACGAGCAGGCACAGTTCAGTAGACAAGTATTTATCTACATGCTTAACTCAGAAAATATCCAACCTCAGGGGCACACCCTCACTCCACTACTCCTGGTGGCACACTTTGTTTTAGGAGACGTAAGAAATGCTGGCCTTCCACATGGTATCTCACCCAAATTAAAGCCCTGATGACATTTTCAGCATCCTCGGGTCGATAATCCCATGCATTCCAACCTCCTACCATGATTGCACTGCTTTGGAGGCAGGCCGCACACCTAAGTGTGCGAAGAAACTTATGATGCTGTATTTTTAGTGGGCCTCCTTTCCTGAAAGGAAAGAGACCACTTATGCTCCCGTCCTGTCCGTCCGCGTGTCCGTGTGTCACACTTTGGTTGTTCGACGACAACAACAAAAAAAATTAGCCTGTTCAATGCGAAAATTGGCAAGCGGGTAGATATGAACAAGATACAGGCTGAGTTCGTTTTGCGGCCTACTTGCATAAAAAATTGGTATTTTTATTTCAAAATTTGGATTCGAAATTTGGCCCCGGAGGGGAAGGCATGAATACCCGTTTGCCCTTCAGGTTCTGGACCACAATGCGCATGCGCGTACGACCCAGGCTTTGGGCGCGGCGTCATGTCAGCAACCAGAGCTGTCAGTTCCCTACCAACCTTCGTGGTGGATGAATCCAACCACGCATAGCCCTCCATCCTCCCATCATCATTTCATGGGCACCGTTTGTCTATGTTTACCAAATATAAATTAGAAATTAGGTTTTTGATGGTCGAATACTGGAAAGGGATGGCATTTTGTACAATTAGGTGACAAAATGGGGGTTTCCTTAGCCGAAAGGAGGCCCACTACTGGATTGGGCTTACCCAACTTGTTACGCATGTGCTTGACGGCGTCCGAAGTTACATGTCCCGCTATGAAAGTTCGGACAGGGCTCAAAAAACATGTTCCCTGAAAAGCAAGACTCAACTGAGCTTTTGTCAACTCTTGGCGTTTTTACTCTCAATAGAGGGCATCATATTTATGCGAATATGACACGCATGGATGTGTGTCCGAACATAAATTTCTCAAGCATTTCCTTACCTAAGTTCGGACACATCGAAAGTAAGACAGTAATCTGATCAAGGCACGTGCATTATGCTTAACGGGACTACATGTCCCCGCAGTTTCCTGGTAAGTAAAAATTGAGCGCAGAAAACAACAATGTCAGGTGTGAAACGTTTCAAAAGTAAGGTTCTCTCCTTACGGTTTCTCGTAGAACTCCCCCTGTTCGCGATATCACATTGGTCCAAGTAAAATATCTTGGAATCTTCATCACTACCGCTTGCCCTTCGTTCAGTATGTGTTCATCTCGTGATTGGAATAACCATCTCTGAAAGCGGCCTCGCGAATGCTTAATTTTTAATAATGTTTGTTACAGTGTCCGAACTTTGGTGGTTTTACCCTAGCACCATCGAAGAGTCCTCGTTGAGAAACGAGTGAAACAAGACCTGAAGATTTTTTTTTCGAAAAACACAAGATACTACCATGCCTTAGATACGCAGTGATGGTGTGGTTTTATCAATGTGCTAAACCCTGTCAACATTTTTCGTTGGCTTATTGTCGGGCTACAGCTGGGCAAGTTGGTTCTCTTCGGCGAATGATTGGACTGGCCAACTACTTACACTTGTGCCGTAATGTGGCAAAGAAGATTCCCAAAACCGGCGTGAGATGGAGTCTAAGTGTTCGTAGTAGCGAGTCACTTCCCTGATTTAACTGAAATGAGTCTTCTGGACCTTTGACACAGTTCCCAACGGTTTTTCACATTGTTCTGAGAGGAAGGCAATGAAATTCCTCGGCACATTTCTCTGACGATGTAACCCAGTCCGGGGATATATCAGGAAGTTCCAGCCCGGAGGTTGGTGGCAGGATGGATCTACTATTCAATTGGCGTTATGAGTTTAATCTTACGCCGCCATCTGTACTTTCCACCTAATCGGAAACATCGTGATGTGCAAGCCAAGTCTACTATCTATGGAGAAGGCAGATTCTCTTGTATTCGGATGAAGAATACCGTGTGTTCAAAAGCACTGGTCCAGGAAGGGGGTTTACTTCTGATGAATAGGTCATGGATGAACTGATATCGTACATTCAGCTCAGATGAGGAAGAAAAGTCCGAGAGAGGATTTTGCCTAGGGATGATTGATTATCTCTCAAAGATGCGTAATGAAGCCAGTTTATGGGTTATATCACAAATATTTTTCTGCTGAGTGGAAAGTCAGTTCATCATTGGCTTATCAGTGGGGATGTGCCGATTTCAAACAAGGAGCCACAGTTGGCCCGATGAAGGGCCAACAGGACATGCCCAACCATAAGCCGGCTTCACCCAACCGTAAGCTAACCATCTGCCAGTGATGGCCGAACTAAGGCTTATGTACGTGTCGATGAAAAGCCAACGATGGCCAGACGAAAATCTATTGACTGGGAATGTCTCCATCTATTAAAAAGGCCAAGAAAGTTCCTTTTGGAATTTCCTGTACACACAGACGTGCCTAAACAATAAACATACGCAACGAAATGAGACAAATCCCGACGTCCCACGTCCGCGGTCACGGAATTTTGGGCAAAAAATTGAAACTCTTCGTGTCCTTCAACACCAAGATAAGCATCCGCCTGAGGCACGCAGTTCCTCCATAATAATACGGCAAATGGCAAAAGGTGATGTAACTCCATTCTCGCTGGAGCTATTTCCACGAAACTTGCAACGTGCAGAGACTTATATGCTCCAAAAAGCCCTTGAACTATACATGCAAATTCATTCCAAAGCAAGGCTATGAGCGATTATTAAAAAGAAATCGGATATTGAAAATGGATGGGGAAATGGGTCCCTTTAGCATGATTAGACCCCGTCTGCCTCTTCCTCCAACGTAAACGGGAACATTTGAAGAAGTTTGCGGTAAACTTTTTGTTGATATCTACTTATTCATCAGTAATTAGTTGGAAAAAGCTCATTACAACCATGAGCACAAAAAAAGCTCAGCCCAAATGATACATTTTTAAGGAAGTGACCTGAATTATATAAGCGATGAACTGTTGGAAAAAGCCGATGATGCTTAGAAATAGAACGGGAATAGAGAGAAAAAATGTCCCGAAAATACTAGACAACCGAGATCGTGATTGCCCATAAAGATATACAATTAGGTATGGGAAAGCATACCCGGTCTGGTAACAAAATATAAAAAAGGCTAAGACGCTAAGAAATAAAGAAAAACAGGGCAGCGGAATCCAGCAGTGACGAGACGTGACGAGAGAGATTAAGTTTTGAATTAAAAAATGAAAGCCTATTCGCCTCTCCTCTGGCGATTCTAAATCCTTTCTGCATGATCGATCAATCCCCTCAAGTTCAAATCGAGAAAGAGGGAATAATGAAAGAGAAAAAGTGCTGACCTTACAGTGCAAAAAAAAAATCCAGACTCACGGGGGCGTGACCAGGACCCCTTTCTCCCTTTTAAAAAAAGTACAAATTTTTCTCTTTTCCACGTCTCCATATCAGATGCGCTATCTTGGTCACAGGTGCCGTGATTACCTGAGCGTGTCTCTTTTTTTTTTGCCTCTCGAAGCCCTGACGCAATTTGGAAGTGCTGTGGACTAGCAGCTGCTATGAGATCTGAGACGATTTATGGGGCTATAAGGACGGCCTTTTAACGGACACACGGATCACGGAAAAGGTACTTCGCTTGGGAGATTAATATGAGCACAAATCATGAAATTAGAGGGATAAAATAATATTAAATGTCTCGTAAACTCTCCCAGGCGGAAATCGACACAAGCTGCCGTGTTTCAGATGCTTTTTCCGGATTTTCTTAAACTTTTGTATTTTCAGGGACATCTCTAGTTCGTCAGAGAAATCATGGATGAGAGGAAAGGTTTACCTGAGTTTAATCGGGAAACCCGTCGATTTCAGGGAATGCGTAATATTGAATATTATTACGCATCTTCGATCATCAATTGTGATTCAGGATTATTATTTTTTGCGTAATCCTGACTACAGATGACTGTAATATCTTGGAGAGAAAAAAAAAACTTCTTCAGAAATAGTAACGAAATCTAAGCACTGCAAGAAACGCTACTTGGTCAGAGCTCTTTGGACTTCCCGTGTATCACTGACAATTCAGAGAAAAATGTTGGCCTGACATAAAAATTAGGTCCTCCAGCAGACAATAATGATTAAACTTTCTCCCCTGCTCAACGAGTCGTCCGAGAGCGAACTTTGAGGCAGAATTTCTTTGGTGCATTTACTTTCCTTTTCAGACAAACGGGGTCAGGAATGGAACCAATCGAATCGATAAAGAGAGGAGGAAGAAATAAACTAAGAAACTAATACATCCGAGATGCAAGTGCCGGTTTCTACAGCCTCATATAATATGAAGCACATTATGACAATAAGGTAACCAACAAAGGGAATATGAATAAAGAAAATCATTCCTAAAAAAAATGCTTAAGAGTAATTTTTAAAAAATTTATAAAAGGAAAAAATATTATATGGAATCTATCTAAAACATTCCCATCTCCTCAAACTCCCTTTAAAAAAAAAAAGATAAACACCATAAAATACAGGGAGTGTAGGAAATTGGAATATCAAAGAGGAACCTATTCGAGTGTGGACATGAACAAAGGACTCGAACCTCTAAGACAGGGCATGTAATTGATGATCCCTCATCCCTAAACCGGATGCGAAACCTGACTTTTAGTGCTACTTCTTTTAGGGAGGAACCCAAAATATCATCTCGTCCATTGTTTTTCCCCATTACGTTAACATCTTCCCCAATAACGCAAGAAAAGAATCAAATCGAGACCCTGAACCCAGATATGATGTGACATCAATGAAATGGTTTCATCAACGGGAGAGTTATTGCGCGGAGAGTTATACTGGGGCACGAAAGGAGCGTTTCGTTATCTAACGGGAGACCTTATTTTTCTTATAAACGATCCCCCTCAAACCGGTAGATGCCGGAAAGAAGGCCTGGAAAATGGAAGACCGCGTAGAAGGATTGAGAACCGGCAATTTCTTCGAGATTCAAAGCATCGAGATTACTTTCATTTTATATTCATTTTTTTCATTTGCATATTTTCCATCTTTGATTTTATTTGCTTTCTTCAGATCTCAAATCCATTGTATTTTACAGCTAAAACTGATGGCAAGTAACGACAAAGGCTGCCGTTTTAATTTAAAACAATCTTGCTTTGACATTTTTTCATCTTTTTCCCCTTTCCTTTCAGCCTTTCCCCTCCCACGAAAATAGAGAGGAAAGTCCATCAGTTTGTCAAGGAAACTACGTGGTTAAAAAGTCTAACCATCTAGCCAAGCATGCAAATACGTCATAGTTGGGAGGATACTTTCGGTGATCAACCATGCATGTATCCACGAGCAAGGATAGTCCATTAGCATAATTGATAGATTAGGTCTCAAGAAAACCGACGTGACAGCTGTGTTTTTTCCAGGGGATCCTCCAGGCCTTCGTCTTTTAGCTTCGCTCCAGTTTTCTTTTCTCAGAGCAGTGGACCATTCCGTAACACTACGGATTTTTTGCTGAAGTACATTCTTCTAAAGGTGGTGGATTCTCTACTTTTTCTCGCAGCGCAACAATTGAGATTAAGTATGAATGCATGTTTTTGTAAAGATAAAGTCAACTTACACGTGAAGTCACGGAAGTTATCATGACAGGTGAGTTAAATAAGGACTAAAACAAAAACATCATTGGGGAAAACTCTCACGAGTCTCACTCGAGGAGTGAAATGACCACTTTTTTTTAAGGAAAAAAGTATCTTGCGATGGCATAAACCAAGGATGAGAATGAAGAATCTAAAATTTTTAAAATAATTGTCGAATAAATAGCTAAAAATTAAATGCAGGTTGAAAGGAGAGATGAGTTCGGAAGGCTTAAGGCAGTCAAGTGAAGGAAACACAGAAGCCATAGAGCGTATAGAAGTGGAGGAACCCCATTTACCGATAATGGGTCCCCTTAAAGGGGGCCACCATCTGTTGGAGGTTTCTTTTTTTTTCTCTCTCTCTTCTCCTCGTTCCCGATCACTGAGTTCAGTCTTCGACCGACTTCAGAGACGTGAAAAAGCCCCTTCAGAAGGAAGGATCTTCAGATCCAAGTGGAAAAAAACATCCGCACGTTTCTGTTTTTACTTTAAAAATATTTCACACCATCCATGTGAGTCCGCCATGATTTCTGTTGCAAGCTTAATCGATTTTCCCTCCAAAATTTATTTATTTTTTACTTGAGACAGACTTCAGCCTTTCTGTTAGAGAGCTCTGCTTGGTAGTCTATAGTTCATTCCTATTTATTAAAGCATTGTTTCCATCATTTAAATTTTATTTTTTTTGCTGCTCAATTATGAAAGCAAAAAAAAGTCAGTTGGAAGATGTCACAGAGCCATGATATCGGTTCTAATAGGCCTACCAGAGTATGAAATGACATAAAGACTCATGACACACTTGAAGACGTTGCGACAGATCAAACGAATGAATAGAAAGATGGCCCCCATAGAAGCAATAAAACGTAATCGCATAGAACAAATTTTTCGAAAAAGGGTCTCGAAAGTGGGTTACTTCCCTCCTCCCATCGTTGTGAGATCGTTTCTCGTTCTGCAATAATGTGATAATTGACTGAGACGCGACACGGGCACGTCTGAAGCTTTCCAATTTCACAGCAGGGCTAATTTCCTTCACGGTCTAGCGATGAAGTCCATCTATTTACTTCTCGCAGTCGTTTTTCTTCAAGAACTATTTTTTAGAGGAAGGAAATTTACAATAGGTTTCACTGAATTATAATACACATATCTTGCATGCGTATTGCATACGATATTGGAGTTCCGTTATTTTTATAGACATTTAAAAGATCACTTCTTGGAATAACTTAATTTTTCATGCCTTTCTGGAAAATCTTCGATCTGACATGAATTTCTACATTAACAGGTTGGTTACTATGGAACCCACTGGTGAAATCCTAAGGGTCTTATCATGAATGCCTCGTAAAAAAAAAGAAGACGCGACTAGGCAGTGTTGATGAGTCAGGCAGTTCAGGCCTGAGGAAATCTCATGCCGTGGGACTCATGGATGGGTTCAAATTCCCTATCAGTCATCATTTTCAGCCCTCATCCTTCGTCCTCCATATCATGAAATTTTCATATCCTGTACCGTTTTAAATGGTACTGTTTGAATAATTGAATGAATGAACGTAGCCCAAACATTTCAGTCACTAAGTAAGCATGGTTGTAGCAACGTACGTGACAACACATTCGAAAATCCCATAGGTTCTTACTGTTCAGGAACATTAACAAGACGTTTCTCCAAGTTCCTTGGAAGATATGTTTCATACAGTGCTCCTCTTGAGAAATTAAATATTAAAATATGTCTAGCAAGACGTTAAGAGGATCTTTATTCGAGCGGCCAGTTCTCAAGGAAGTCTAGTACCTGATATGAACGTAATGACAGTTTCTTGCTGCATAATTAGAAAAGAGTTGCTTCCAGAAGTCTGGAAGTCTTCCTGCGTACAGTGCAGTGATGCTTTGACGTGCACGAAATGTTTTCATATGGGATTGTCCTTGCTTCCAAATTTGCTTCACAAACCCTTGGAATTGTGTGGCAGGCAATGAAGACGGTAGCTTTGCTCCTGCTGGCGGTTGCTGTCCTAGTGGATAGCAGTGGGAGCGTATCCCGGAATGGAGGCGAGCGCGAGCGAGACCGAGAACGAGACCGCGACCGCGGAGGAAGGATACGCGGTGGAAGTCCGTCACCACCGGAAAGGCGGAACTTCATCGCCCGACGCCGCCCTCCTGCGGGTCAGGGTCAGGGTCGATCTCAGTTCCCCCTACGACCCAGGCCATCCAACCGGGAATCTCCGCCATACGGCCACACCACCAATCATTTCGGTGCGCCCCCGTCTAAGTACAGGCCTGTACCGTTCCCTAACCCTTTCCAGCTCAAGGTGAAGATTCCGCAAATCAAGATCCGACCCATACGCATCGGTCCTCTAATCAGGACATTCGGGAAGACTCCAGGGGGTTATGGGCCCCCGAAGGACGATTACGGTCCCCCCACGGATGAATATGGCCCACCAAAGGACAATTACAGCCCACATAAGGACGATTATGGGCCACCAAAGGAAGATTATGAACCTCCTAAAAACGACTACGGGTCAGCCAAGGAAGAGTACAGTCCTCCGAAGAAGGAGTATGGAGGGCCGGAAGACTTTCCGCAATTTCCATCCATCAACTTTGATGATCTTGAGAAGGAATTCGAGAAGGACTTTGACAAAGAGAATCCCGATGGTTACGGCAAACATAACGAAGTTCCAGGTAATCTTGTTCAATGTCGTTCTCATGTATGACTAGATGAAACAAGCAGTTAAAGGTTTCATATTTGCCAATGAATGTCTGTTTTTTAGATGAGGGCTATGGGTCCCTCGACGATTCGTCAGAAGGCCCTCCACCTCCGGATCCTCACAAGCCAAAGCCAGTGATTGCAACCGGAAAGCCCTACCGCCCTCCCATCTACCGCCAAAACCCAGACCACGAACCGTCCAAGCCGGCCTTTAGGCCCAAATCCAAGGCAAAGCCCAAGCCTTCCTACCAAGAGCCCGATCCTTACGAGACATCTTCGGGTCCTTCCGACGACGACGACGACGAACCGGAACCATACCAGCCTCCGAAGAAGTACGAACCCCCCCGTCAAGAACCGGGTAGTAGTTACAAACCACCAGTCTACAAGCCGGAACCGTCACACGGCGAACCGAGTTCAGAGGGAGAGTCATATGATGCTCCTTCACCGTCTTACAAAGAACCTGACCTGTCTTACAAAGAGCCGTCTTACAAGGAAGAGTCATCCTATGAAGAGCCATCGTCATCCTACAAACCTCAACGTGGACGTCGACCCAGACCCCGTAATCAATATCGAATGAGGCCATCCTATAAACCACCACAACAGGAGTACAAACCCCCAGAGGAGTCATACGAAAGACCATCCTCGTTCTACAAACGCCCCTCCACAAAATACAAGAGGCCAGAACCAGCTGGTCCCAGCTACGACGAACCGGCCTCCAATTACAAAGAACCTTCCTCTTCATATAAAGAACCAGCAGAGAGCTACGACGAACCGGACGACAAAGAACCATCTGGTTATGAAGAACCATCTTCAGGCTATCAAGAACCGTCAGGAGATTACGATGAACCGTCCTCTTCCTACAAAGAACCGTCCTCTTCCTACAAAGAACCATCCTCCTCCTACAAGGAGCCGTCGTCTTACAAAGAACTGTCCTCCTCTTACAAAGAGCCAAAAGATAGCTATAAGGAACCATCAGGAGGATATGAAGAGCCAGGCTCCTCAGAGCCTGCAGACTCCTACAAGGAGCCAGAGTCATATGAACCACCGAAGGAGTCCTACAAGCCAACATCACGTCCATCATATAGACCCAACCGCCCTTCCTTGATATACAAGAGGCCTACTTCATCTTATGATAAGTCAAAACCGCAGACAACATACAGCAGACCAGAACCATCAAAGAAAGAACCAGACACTTCATACGAGAAACCAGAATCATCATATGAGGAACCAGAATCAGAATACAAACCAATATTTAACAAACCAGAAACATACAAGTCTCCTAGCTCCACCTATGAACCAGAATCCTCTTATGGTGAAGATGTTGACAGCAAAGATGAGCAACAGGCATATCCAGACCTTCCATCCTTTGGCCCAGACCAGTATGGAAAGACAGATGGAAAAGAGAAACCAGATGGAATCACCCCAACCTTTAGCTTTCCAGACTTTAACTTTGACTCCTTCTTTGACCAGATGGGGCCAAGTCTCTTTGAGCCACAAAAGGAGGATAAGGGTGGTTCTAGACAGACATCAAGGCTTTGGGAGGATGATCCTGACCGAAAGAAACTTGAAGAATCAGAAAAAGATGACAATTCTGGGTTCCTCAATGAATTTGGTTGGTCTCCACCATCTGATATGAGCAAAGAGACTCCCGAATGAATGTGACAGGATGAAAACCTGTGATAGAACCAATCCTGACTGTGCCACACAAAGACAGCAAGACTCAACTTGTCAAAAGGTGAATGTGAAGAGAGGATGCCCTCTTTGGCCCTGTTACCACTGTTGAGTTTCATTCAGTGTTTCTCTCACAATAAACGTGATCTGATAAGTTGCTAATAACACCAGTCTCCTTTGCTTCTAGTTTTTTCTTTACATTTTACAATTGAGATTTAGATCTCATTGCTCATGGCATTTGCTTAAAATCATTTGAAAAAAGAATTTGAAGAACTGTCAAGTTTAAAGAATTTCTATTCATCTTTTTTTAGAATCCATTTCATCTGCTTGATTTCAGGCTCAATCCCAAAGGACATTAGGTCAATTCAATTTTATTTGAGGCAGGCATCACCTAATAACATTGCACATCAAATGTTAACCCTTTCAGTCCTGGCAGGACTTGGGAGTACTGCATTTCTTTGCTAATGTTGTAGGTCTACATAAGAATGCCTTGAAGCCATGGTGGGATTCTGAGTCCCTGTTTATAGTAGTTCACCACATGTTGTCAAGATGATAGCATTCCACAGTAATAGAAAGGAGCTGTATTCTCTCTGGTACCTCAAAAAATGGTGTCATAATCTATATTTAGTTCAGCTAAGACATTTCTTTTCCAGCCAATTTTAAAAATGTTTTTGCAAGCTAGATAATGGAAAGAAATACTGGGAAACATACAACATAGAATAGGGATATGAGTACCAGCTGAACTACTTAAATGGCATGATTTTGTTCATTTTTAAAAATTGATTTAAATAATTAAAACTTGATATTTAATTTTACTTGAGGAAACAATTTTAAAAGCACTTTTACATTACACAAGCCTTGTTCAAGCCTGAAAAGTACATTACATTTTTTTCCATGCTAGAACATAATTCAGGACTGAAAGGGTTAAAAGTCAATATCAAAGAGAAGCTGGATACAGACCTTGTTGCTGAGGAAGGTATTCCACTCAGTGGAAAGGGCATAATGCTGGAAGTCCTCATAGAAAGACGGTGCTGTGTGGGCCAGCGGGAGTGATGGCAGATGGTGAGGAAGGTGGAGCCATGTCCCAATCTTGTCCAGCAGGGCCTTCACCACAGGTATCAGGAAACTGTAGTGCTCAGTGTTCTGCACTGTCACAGAAAAATATGCATCTCTTTTCAGCAAATGGTTTTTTCTTGTTTGTTATTCATTTTCTTACTAATTAACTGATAGCCAAGTATCTGGGATATATTCAATTCATCAAAAGAGTGGGTGCTCCTGGAAATGAATAAAAGTTAAAGCTTTCTAGATCCTCCCAGAATACTTATTGCAGTCATTTCTTGATGCAGCCCTTAGTTAGCGAAGGTCAATGTCAGCCTGTCAATTCGACAAATGAGTCTCTAGCAGTGCAGTCAATCAATCTGATGACTTTTAAAGCAAGGGACATGCAGAAAATACATAGAACATTAAAAAATTCATAAATTATTGTGCACTGAGAGGATGCAGGCTACCTGATAGCCTGATGGCTTAGATGCCACATTCTGGCATCACAGCCTCTCAGGATATTAATGGCAACTAGGGCAGTGCAGTACCCAGAAAAGTTAGAATCAAACTACTGAGGACCAGCTACTGTAGTTTTGGTAATACTGATCCCTCTCTTTTCCTGAGGAAAAGGAGTACATGAACCAGGCAGAAAGAGAGGATACCCACACCTTTCTGCACTCCTGCCCCTGAACCAAGCCAAGTTTGATGGGAAAAGGCAGCCAAGACACATCTGAGTTCAAGCAACCATATTTGATACCTTTGGTTCTTTTTGCTGGTACTGCAATGATTAAGCTTCAGTTCAGATATAAAATATTCCTAACTCCAGTAACAACAATACTCCATTTATTCTTATAGTAGACCACATTGGAAGCTCATGAGTTGCTGCCACCCATCAGCACCATAAGTAATTCTGAAGATGGATGACACCAGCATCCCTCAGATGTGGTACCTGGAGTGACGTGCATGTTATCCTTACTCAAGACAATTTTTTCGCAAAAGTAGGTTGGCAATCTATTGGTAGGAAAGAACTCACCAAAACCTGGACATGTTGCTGGCTTTGGGTGTGCAGTCGGAATCACTAACCATAACACACATTTTCAAAGTAAGTGTGGGAAATGATAATTATTCATTCCATAAACATCAGGAAGCAACTAAAACCAAGACTTAAAAAATAAAATGAGGGGGAGAATATTGCCTTTCAAAAATATCTAAAAACAAAAGAGTTTGAATTCCATGCATTTTAAGTCAAGGCAATCCATTATATTTCATAAACTGATGGAGATTGTCAGAAGAGTAAAAAAAAACACCATAACCATTAAATATGTAAGTCTTTGTTAAAATGTTACATCTACACATTACATGGGCAAGGTAGGAGAAATTAATTCATGAGAAGGAATGAGGAACCCAGGATGGATCAGATCATTCTTACATGCAATGGCAGTAGAGAGGACCCTGGAAAGGATGGCTAGGATGAATCCAGACTCCTCAATATGGGCAAAGGGTCGGGTCTGAATGAGGAAGTGCAGACGTGCTGTGGCCATGGCACACAGCTCCAGATTCTCACTGCATGCACACCACACCAGGATACCTGACCAATGTCAATGCCAAATACCATAACCTTTTAGAGGCTCCTTCTCCTCAATAGTTCTGTGGAATATGGACATAGTGATATCCAGGCAATTTCTTGTACACATTTCCCTGTTCATGTTTAGGTTCTTTTTTTACTAGCCAAAAAACTATCCCATCCCCCTTTACCTCAAGGATTGCATTGCTTTTCTGTCTCTAATCACTGGAAGTGATATGTTTGAATGCTTGCAACTAATGTGGACAAATCTATCTCCAATTGATTTGGAATGGAATTGCATGAATGGATGGAATTTGGGATGAATTTGCATAAATTGCACCTTCACTACACTACAGAGCTTCATAAAAAGAAGAAAAAGAAGTGAGGATCCAAGCAATCTGTGAATGATAGGGTTCCAACTACCAGGGCAGCAAGAACTAACATAGATTTCAAATGAAAGTCTAAAACCAGTTGGCCATCTTGATACTAATGAGAGTGATGGAAGGACAGAATGGAAACATTCAAGGGGCCAGGAAGGTTGAAATGCTGTGAGACAGACTCATCAGGATAAAGCCAGATGCCCCATTTGAATTATGTAAAGCAATCAGATAGTTAATGTGTAGTCGAGCATGAAGAACAACCAGCAAACCCCTCAAAAGTTCTAATTTGTGAAAGAGCATGAATGAAGAAAATCATGGGTTCAATACAAAATTTAATTTTTTAAATAACTTTTATTTTTTATTTTTTTTAAATTAAAAAAATTAAATGAGATACAAGAAATACAGTATCCTTTCCCTCCAGATACCATGTTTGAAGTTTTTTCTTCATTCTGACTGATTTCAGGAGTGTGGAATATGAGTTACCCAAACAGATGGCAGCTACTTCCTTCCACTCTTCTTCAGCAGTTTCCCCAAACACCACCAAGCAGTCTAGTAAACCCAGCATCCCGTCTAAGACCTGCAGGTTATAAAGAGAGAAAAATGAAAATTTGAACAAAACTGAAAGATAATCTTTGCACTTATTGCAAACACACAAACACAAGCACGTGTGCTTTGGCATATATATATGATGTTTTTCAGAGATGGTATGACTTTCACAGTGGAATCAACCCATTTTTTGCCTATGAAAACCTGGACTTTATGTATGGCATGGAGAAAACCTAATTAAAAATTTTCCTGACAGCATGAGCACTGTGCTCAAAGGTTGGCAAGTGCATGCTAATAATGTTCATAATAATAATGTCTTTATTCAGACCCCACCTCACAATTTCTGCTGTTGTTTTTAAGGCCAAAAAGCCATACAGTTTTCAAGACCAGTTCTTCATTTTTTTTCTTTGTAACTGCAATCAAAGAAAAAATGTTTGGCCTTAAAAACAATAGCAGAAATTGTGAGGTGGGGTCGGAATAAAAATGTGCGGTATGCATTAAAAAAAAAGACCTTTGAAATTGCTCTAATCTTTTACTCAAGTAAATGGCAGACATTCTGCAAATTTTTTCAAGTTTGTTGAGCTGCATAGAAAATGGCACCATACAATTGAAAACAGAAGTTTTTTTGGAAATTTTGTGATTTTTGCATATTTCGAGCCATCACATCTCCTTAAGTGAAGTTTGTTGGGACAAAAATGGGACACACATCATTAGATCTTCTGCTGATTCCAAAAACATATATGATGATAGGGTTTTATGAACATGTTGATGTTTTGAAAATTTCTGAATATGCCAAAAATTGGCAAATTTGATATAACTTTATTTTATTCAGTATCACCTCAAGGAAAAAAGTATATGAAATAACTTCAAAAGTCTAATGTTTTTAAAGAACAATGGTGTTTGCTGCGTTCATTTAGGTTGAAAAGTTTTTGGCCCACATGAGCGTGAAGAGGTGCCATTTTTTTTTTATTTCATAAAAATTTAATTTTGTGCCAAGACGGCTCCATACCAGAAGCCAAAATTTTGCATTCTTACTTTGGGCCATGAGGGGTGCCATAAAAATTTTTTTGTCAATATTGGAGGGGGTTGTGCTCTGGCCTCTGGCTGATTTGAGATGGAATGACCCTCCCTGCAGACTCATACTGACAAAAGAGAAATTCTGAAATAACGTTGAGAAAACTTTCTGGATCGATATTGTATGATTCATCTATTATTGGTAGGGAATAAGCTTATGGAAACCATCTGCAAGAGACACTCAACCTCATGAATGAATTTAAATGGTAGTGGAGTTCAATGTGATCTTGATGAGCAGGAGGGATGACACTCGAGTGTGTCCTCCACTCCACTACCAGCAGGAGCTCTTGTCCATTCTCAATGTCTAACTTCTTTTCAATAATTGCTGATAGAATTGCTTTGGCAAAACAAATTTTGGCGAAATTTTGATATCAGTTGGAAACACTCACATATGCAAAGTGAAAGTTTCATGAAAATAGCTCTATTGTAAGGGGAGATATTTAGGTTGAATGTCATGGGTAATTTTTTTTGCCATACCCTGTATATATAAGACTCTCCCAGTGAAGAACCCCAGTAAAGAAGAATTTCTCCTTTTGTTTGCACTTTTCTTTCAGAGCCTGGTTTAGCAGAGAGATCTTTCCAGCACGGTTTCCAGTGATGCATAAAATCTTTTTGGCTGCTGGTTGGAGATTGGCTGCTCCCCTGAGCGTCATCACATCCACCTCCTCAGTACATGTTACACTGGTTGTGTTCCAGTAACATGAGCGTTAGCTCTCTCCAGCTAGTGGAATGTGCATCTGTGGTGGTTGTGGGATGGGGATGGACTTAAGCTGTGGGTGCAGTCATCTGAAACCCTTGCAGACATACCCATTCCAATTCTAACTTTCCTTCACTCTTATCAGGAATTCTGAAAAGTTCTATCTGCACTGAAAGATTTAGCAGAACCATGCTCCTGATGAGGATCCTGCAGAGCTTTCACAAATTAATAGGCTCACTTTGCTTTCACTTCCTTTTGAGTTACTGTCTTCCTGGTAAGATAAAAGTTTTTTCCCATTCAACACTTGCTTGATTGAGTTGCATGCCTATTTTCCTCTTTTCTTATCAGTACATATATACCAGGTGGCTTTTAAAAAAAACATTCCGAACTTTACACACCTGCAGACAGAATACCATATGATAAGCTCTAGACTAGATTATTGATGCCATTCAACCAGTTTCGTCAAGGGGTATATGGCCAGCCTAGAGCACCAACAGCTAATATAACCTGTTTCAGTATCCTTACCTTTAATCAAGTTTCTACTGTCAAAAATCACCAAAAAAAAATTAGCATGAAAAATGTATGCTAAGTGGGAGTTGAAGATGAAAAAGGAAGCTGTCTTCTTGTCTTGAAGTGTTTGGTGGGAGATTTAATATTAGGCATAGATAAGGAGACACACCCGGTCGAAGGGGGGCTGCATTAAGGAGTCACAGGTGGTGTTGTTTGCTACCAGATGGTACACCCAGTGAAGGAGGTGTGAGGCATTCTCCTGATCACTCCAGTCTGCTTGCACCCGTTTCCTAATGTCTTCCAGGCAGTGCTATATGCAAGGAAACTCACTTCAGACATTCCTGACTGTTATGTAATATACAATACATATCATATCCCCACTCATAGGCATGTTCCTGAACTTACACATCCTAGGGATGGTGAGGCAGTAAAAAGTTAATTGAAAACATATTTCTTATTTGCTATCTACTATGTACATCTATATGATTCAATGCAAGGAAATGTGCCTTCAGCATGGTGGTGAGCATATTGAACACCTGATTGTGCACTCTAGCAGTATACTGGTATTCAGTTCTCATGATAATCGTTCTGATCCTTTCTACATATTTCAATATTATTTCCACAGCATGAAAGCCATGGAATACAACCCATGTTCATACTGTGACCATGGTTTGGAAATTGCAGGACACAGCCTCTTATCATACCATCACCATGGCACCTAACCAAGAGCCAATTCAATAAATAAAAAATACCTTGCTAACTATCATCCCCATCTCCATCCATGGTGATGCCCAGTGACTGGGAAACCAAAGTCTTCCAGGAAATCACAGGATTGTATTCCAGTCACATAATGTGCACCCACTCAAAATAGATGGCAAAAGTTACACAATATGTCCAGCTTCCTAACATCCTTGGATGTTACTTTGCCACTCCAAGAATATTATACAGGCCATTCATATGATTCCATTGTAAGACAGTGAAGGAATGTCTTGGGGACAAAACATTACAATTTGAAGGAAATCTGAGGTTTTTTTTTCAATGCTGCACTACCCTGTAAAACAGTGTACAGGTAGCCTTCTTATTGGTCTCAAATATGCAGAGGAATTAACTAATTATATGCTAGCATCCTAAAATTGGGAAGGTTAAAAATTGCACCTTCATTATGTAGCAAACACCTTATATGTTTTCCTAGGCTGTATCTCATCCCCTTGAGTGAAGTCTTGGAAATGCTCACATAAGTAAAGTTTTCATAGGAAATTACTTGGGATGATAAATAATTTAGGCAGTCCAAAATGGCATGTGAACTACTTGATCTCATATAAGTGAGATGGAGACAATGACTGGGTTCCATTTTGATTATAATCAGCAGAAATGTTGCAGGATTTATTTTAGGAAATCATTTTCAATCATTTCTTGATATTTTGCATTGTTCTCCCAATATATGACTTGAACTGTTACCTGTTTTTGGTTACTGGGCACAGCCTGGAACTGAAAATGTGTTTCAGCAACAACTTTCCTTCTGAGGAAGATAGAAGCTTCATTCTGGTGCCACATTAATTTTTAAATTGCCTTCCTCCGAATAGTACAGCAAACTAAAGTCCCAAGGGACACAATAAAATTATATTGAACCCAACAGTTTGACCAACTTCATGATAAAAACTTTCAGAGGATTCCAAAATCATGATTTATGTAAAAATGCAAGAGGTTTTTTTTATTATACATTTCCATAGAATCTTTCAGTGGCTATTATTGATGAAAATATAATAGAAATAAAAAATGAAGTTTCATATAAATATTATATAAATAAGTCATTAAGTCAAGTATAATTTAAGTACAATTAAATTCTAATATTAAAATAACTGTAGTTCTTTGGTGAAATGGAAAAGAAAAACAAAAAGGTGGGTTATGTTGGGCCAGCAGGTCATGTTTAAGTAAATTAAGAACTTTTTATCAGAACTGTGTACCCTGTGAGCCCTTTGAGCTCCATTTTTTTCATAACATTGTAACAAACATCAGACCTGATCTGACAGGAGAGTGCAATGGGTTAGTGGGTCAATGTAAAGTATCTCTATATGCATAAAAACCATGTAAAAAATGGGGAATGAAATATCCTTCATTTTTAGCATTCATCATGTGATCTAAATATTAATGTTATTATTTTGCTTACAGTATTTCACTTGATTCCACATATCCCATTCAAGTCCTATATGATTTTAATTTCAAAGTTCATTAGCATTTTCCAGGGATTTCCAGAATGTGGCGCTTTAATGCTTTTTGTTAGTCATGCATCTCACTTCCTTGTAATGTTAGAGTTGTTGCCCAAAGTTCATGGCCATCAAGAGAGTGGGGAGATAAATGCTCTCAAAAACCAAGACTTTCACCTCCTTGGAACAGTCTGCAGGAGGGAGTTCAGATAAAACTGCAGATGCCACAGAGACCTGGTTCATGATCTCATATCCTTATTACTGGGACTGTACCAATGGCCACATTTGGCCAGTGGGCTGATGGTTGATTTTTTCCTCATAACAATCAACTGGTGTCTGTGCCAATTGTCGCATGTAGATGAAATTGCATTTAATTAATAATAGGTCGAATTGGAAGCCTTGTGAAACTCTCTTTATCAGTAGGCCTCCTTGAAACAATAGACCATTTTTGGTCCTGTCCAGCCTGTCTGTCTCTCTATAAGGCTGTCAGTGGTTAGCTTGTTACCCATTGCTGCAGTTCAGAGCATTTAGTGACACAGCCCTTGCAAAAGCATGACATAAATGTAGATGCAATGACTTCCCATACTTAACCACTACCTTCCTCTGCCAGTTCCTATAATCCAGATGGAATAAAATCCAATAGATATTTTTGTCTGGGAGAGGCTGACAGGAGTAGCTTTCAGTGAGACAAGAGGGCTGGCACCTTGCCACGTTCACATAATCACTTTTTTTTTTTTGCTTTGCCCATCCTTAGGGCACCAGCACTGGCACTAGTGCCATAGGCTGATGGCCGATGTCGCCAATAGTGCAACACTGGCGGCCGATACTGGTATTAGCCAATACATCGGTACAGCTCTACTTGTTACTCGTCACTCAAGATTCAGAGCCCAGGATATTTAAAACTTCACATGTTCCACTGGGACCCCACCCTGACATGTAGGTCATACTGCACAGGACTTCTTGAGAGAACCACACCTCACTGCTTATGCAACATTCTAAGATTCACCCATATCTGGAGCTTGCTAACTGCTGGTGGTCAGGGCTCAGTTTGATCCTAAGCATTACCCTCATATCTACCAACATGCCCCAAAATCATAATTTAACCGACCTACCATTACTATCCCACAGTTACAGTCTAATCAACAGATCCACCATGGTTAGTAATGTGGATATCATTATGCTTAAAGAAGGTTTTGGTAACAGTCAGGCCATTGTCATTTTGTTATTGTTAGCAACTCTCTTTTATATTCTTTCAGTGGGGCTTCTCTAACTAAACTGACAGATCCCATCACTCCAATGCTTAACTGTAGTTTCTGCTCCTGGTCTGCTCTGAAAAGAAAGTGTCAAAGTGATGAGAAACATAAAGCATGCTTTATTTTCACTTTTTCCTGATCCCTCTTTTGCTCCCAGGTGCTAGACTTTTCCCAGCTTCCATTCTCTCCACCAGAGTGAAGTATTGGGCACATTTGAATTCATGCACACCTGTTTCCATTAGTTTGACAATAAAATTGACTCCAGAATTTGATCTTTATCTAAAACAGCCAATGCCTTATCTGAAAAATCCAAAGAGTTACAGACAGTAAAAAGTTTCTCTTGATAATTAGGCCTTTGGTACTAATCCTGTCTGTTATGTTGCAGTGATCAATTGATCAAAGTAGGAAGCCAACTTAATTCAATTTAATTTTCCCAATGCCTTCATACTTACTTTGAGAAGGAGGTAAAGGAGTCGCTTTTCTATTTCCAGCTGAGGGAGGAGGAGTTGATGTGTGGTTGCCAGGTGCCGCACCTGTGCTATCACTGCACCACGATCCTGGCAATCAACAACATTGCTCATGACAATAGAATAGAAACAATCTATCCATACCTCCCATTTCAAGCCTCATCCTATCAAAGAAAAGGAACCAACAAGAAGCAAATATTGTACAGGGTGATTATAAAGAAAGTTCCCTTGTTCAATGCATCAGATCTCATAAATGGTTAGACACAGGATCATGAAAATTAATGAGTCATGGAGAGGGCAATGCTACATGTGTCATGTGTTGCCAACAAAAGTGAACAAATGGCTCTCTTATGAAAATCAGTTGTGTTCAATGTGTGCTCCTCCATTATCCACTATGCTTTGCCCTCAAGGGATAACAAACGTGACAGCAGCATGTCGTGTATCCTGCAGTATACTGGCCACCTCCCTCACAATGGCAACTTTCAGGTCTGGAATCATGCATGGGGTCCCTCAGCACACACAAGACTTCTGAAACCCTCACAACATAAAAGTCTGCTGGTGCAATGTCTGGTGAATGTGTTAACAACAATTTTCATTCCCACTCTGCAGCCACAAAATGTGCTTTCGCACCAGTCTTTATGCAGGATGGTACAAATCCTCACATTGGCACCCATATCAATCACGTGTTGTGGGAGCACTTTCAGGATCACATGATTTCCCAACATTTTCCTTATGAATGACCACCATGTTCACTGGACCTTACACCAGCAGACTTTAGATTGCCAGGGTCACTGAAGTCTTGCGTGTACCAAGGGTTGCACAGTTCCATACCTTGACAAGTTGCAACTGCCAGAGCGGTGGCCAGCATACCATAGGATATGCGATGTGCTGCTGTTGTGTCTGTCAACCCTCGAATGCAATGCATATTGGGTAATGGAGGAGCACACATTGAACACAACTGATTTTCATGAGGGCCATTTGTTCACTTTTGTTGACAACGCACAACACATCCAGCATTGTCTTTCCC
This sequence comes from Darwinula stevensoni, assembly GCA_905338385.1. Classification (NCBI taxonomy): domain Eukaryota; kingdom Metazoa; phylum Arthropoda; class Ostracoda; order Podocopida; family Darwinulidae; genus Darwinula; species Darwinula stevensoni. The sequence goes on from CAJPEV010000044.1 coordinate 143,366, forward strand.
ATAGCCCCTGTAACATTTGTATTAATTTTCATGATCCTGTGTCTAACTGTTTATGAGATCTGATGCATTCAAGGGAACTTTCTTCATAATCACCCTATACTAAAGAGTGACACCATATTTCAATCCCTTCTCGACATAGTTGGGTATCTCCTGGAGTACTCATTGTCTGAGGCTACATAAAACGTGAAATTATCACAAGCAGACCACTCATCTGTTTTGGATTTCAATCAAATTAGTCAATTCAAGAGTACTGCTCACAGTGGCTCCTCGTTAGTTTTAGCAATTTGAGAGATCTCAGATCACTTGAAGTATGAAGAAAGCACTACAAGAAGTCTGAGGAAAGGCAAGAGGGTATTTTCTGTATTTCCATTTTGCATCAATTTTAAGATTCTAACAAGGATAACATCCCCACAGTAGCTGCAATTATTTGTCAAGTTACACTTAGTTTGGGATACAGATTACTACACGTTATACTTTACATAGGCTTTGTGAAACCTATTTTCAAAGATGATGGAGGACCTATTTTAGTTCAGAAACTTAAAGGTGATGATAACAATCAGGGGTGCTCCTCAACTTGGCCAGGACTGAGAAACATTAATTGAAAATTTTTAAATCTATGTGGAGCAATAAAATAAATCTCATTACATATGATAAAAACTTTTGAAGATATAGAGCCTGGATAGAGAGATTATGTGATGGAGAAAGGAAGAGTAAGGATAAACTTGAAACTACAACTTTCAGATGAGGAAATTGATCAGTTCCATTGTAGTTCTCCTAAATGTACCAGGAGTTACAAAATATCAGTGAGTGAAGAATATGATATGGCTCAAGAGGATGAAAGAAGATATGGGTAACAAAGGAACAATAAAAAAGATACAAATACCTTCCAGTTATCATCAGAGGAGCCATCAATTCCCTTCCACATGACCCAGGCAATGAGTTCCAAAATGAAGCTCACATATGTATCCATGTCCATCCCCTCAATCCTCACCATCTCTTCACTCCTAATGTGCAAATAAAAAGAATGAACATACTTGGAGAAAATAAAAGAGGAGACAATCTTGATATGATGCCTTTAAGGGCAGGCAACCGATGGTGAAAGAACCCTGGTAACAGACTCAGGAATGGGCTGACACTTGCCAGTATGAAGCTGGAACTCATGGAAAACAATTTGAAATAGTTGGCTTAACATCATAGACTGACACTGGTTACATCACCTTAGATCATAGATGGACTCTACTGGAGAGAAGCTGATGCAAGTATTTTTGCTCAGGCTGAGGTGGGGACACTCCTTTGCCCCTGGCTGCTGACAGCATAACAATTGAAATCAGTCAGCAAACAGGTCATTCCCACTAGCCTCAGACTGAAGCAAGTCAGGGACTTGGGTCTCATTTGTATCAATATTTGCATATCAAATAGTGAGTGATGCTTCAATGCATTTCTCAGAGGTGGAAGGGGCTGTAAAGGGATCTGAAACAGCAATCTTGCTTTGCTGAAAGGGTGTTCAATACAGAAGTTGGGAAAGATGAAGCTATGGGTAGCGAAGTAATCAGACAGTTTGGAAAAGCCACACTGAATGGAAATGGTAAAAGGTGGTTACATTTTGTGCTCCCAATAGCCTGACCATTAATCAGCACCTTTTTCTAACACAGAGATATCCACAAGTATATCTGATTGAGGAGGTCTAAGAGTTGCACTGGAACTGAGCCAGCAATAAGCCAGCATGTGACTATGACTATATTAATGTTTCAGTGAATATGTGGGTTCTAGTGATGGATGAGAGGAGCCAAATAGAGCACTGATCACCTTCTGGTTAGCATGTTCCAGATTTGAGAAAGCCACAAAATGGGCAGCCCATCTAACACACTCCAAAATGAGTGAGGTGGGAAGGAAGAAGTGAGAAAATTCATGATGATAAGGCAAGGATGATCAAGGAGAAGTATTCTCGACTGTCTCTAATTTCTAAGGAGACTAAATAGGACATACTTGAATCTGGTGTTATTGCTGCAGAAGTGTGAATGTTGTGAAAAGCATAATGAGGTGAAGCAAAGAAATGCCAAGCATATTGCTTGGTGGAAGCCAGTGGGTAATTCAGGGCACTGTTGCCAAGAAGGTGGCTTATAGAGTGGATATGTCCTGCAGGTCAGACAGTTCAAGAGTGAGTGACAGATGTCCACAGAGGTGCTGCTCAAGCCATGCAAAAAAATGGGACATAGAACAAATCCAGTGAATAATGAAATCCTATTCCCACAATGCTATGATAGTGTCCTCACAAACCATTTGAAGGCTTTGACAAGGCATTTAATATAAACTGCTGGTCAACAGAGACCAAAAAGCAGAGGTTCTGACAACTAAGATGAAAAGACTTTAGGAGCATTTTAGGGAGCTGTTAAATCATCCCAAAGCAGACTATGATGCACTCAACTTGAAGTCTTCCTGCAAGGAAAGCAATCTCACCTTCATGCTATTTTTACTCTGAAGAATTGGAAGTTTCAAGGGACGGAATAAATCTGAGCAGTGGAACTGGAAGCAATGGCCACCAATGGGTGTTGGTGGTTGCACATGTGGAAGGTCAAAACATGTGTGAATGGGAGGTAGTACCCATGAACTGGAAAGTCAGTCTGGTGGTTCCTCTTATCAAGAGGATGTAAGGGAGAGTACCAATAAGCACAAATCACTCTTCCCAGCATACCTGGTATAGTCTATGCTAAGGTCATGGGAAAGAGAGCTTAGGCAGTTGGAGAAGTCAGTCAGGATGTAGTGCAGCTTCATGAAAGGCATGAAAGACATCATGAATCAGTTCTACACCATCAGATTCTCTAGTGACATTGGGAGGATGCCAAAGAGGTGTACATGTCATTTGTGGATCTCCTAAAGATGAATGACTGTGTTTTGTGGGGAATAAGGAAGGAGTACAAGACTAATGGCCAGTTATTACAGGCCATTCAACCCCTATAGAGTGATTGTAAGAGATGCACTGTAGTTAGCAGGATGACTTCAACCTCTTTCTCAGTATGTGTTGAACTCTGCCAGAGTTGCATTCTCTTTCCTTTTCCTGCTCCCTGCATAAATGCATATTATTTTTGGGAGCAGCCTGGGCCTGAGGAGGTCAATTATTAGAGGTGTCAAGGCAGAGATACTTCTGAATGCACTACAGCCAAAATGGGATCCAGTTCAGTGCTTTTTAAGTCAAGTGACCCCAATTGGAACAAGTGAGGAAGTTTAATTATCTTGAGCTCTGGATCTGGAGTTATGGATGATATATAAATAAGACCAACAATTGCATCTTTAGGGCTTCCATAGTTTTTCAAGAACTCTGGAACATTGTGGTTGCTAAATTGGACACTACAAAATAGGTGAAACTTTCAATTTACAGAAGTGCATAAGTACCTCATCTATGATCATGAACTTTGAGTAATGACCAAAAGAACCAGATTGTAGATACAAGTCACTGAAATGAGGTTCCTAGATTGGGAGGCCAGTATCATGCATTGTAACAGGATGAGGAGTGTCACTGTGTATGAAAACCTCTGCCTTGAACAACTACTACTTCAGATTGAGAGATCCTGAGTCCACTGGTTGGGACATATTTGCCACATAACTCAAATCCCTTAGTCCTTGAAGACCGGTCTATACCCTTCATGCAAGGAGGAGTGAATATGTTGCAGAACTCAGCATCACACCTGCAGAGTTCAAGTCTGTTGACCAGGTTCAGGAAAATTATATGACACTCCTGGGCCTGTTTGAACCATATTCCATCATAGTGGGATAGGTGAAAATGAAATTAAATATAATAATAGAAAAGAGAAGTTTGAAAGAAGTACAGTAAAAATGAAAAAAGAACTACTTTCTCAAATTTAAGATATTTGATGGTATGCACATGTGCTTCATTTCTTGTGGTTGTGGCTTTTACTTCAAATGAATATTAAAGCACTATAAAAGGTACTGAGAAACTACTCTCTATTCTTATCATGATTACCTGTAAATGTTATTAGAAAGCAAATGTTGTAAATGAATAAGAAACATTTTAAAATAATATAACATGCTAATCAGAAAAACATACTCCTTAAGAGTGAGAAGAGAAGCCTGTTTTGTTACAGCTGCAGAGCTCAACTCCTCTATGCTGCTGATGGATGGAGAACTGGAAGGAAAAAAAGGGAAAGAGAAATCCTCACCATGATAATCTCATCTATACCATGAAGATACAGGGTGTTCGAAAAGTCTGTGTGCAGTAGAATTAATTTATTTTGTTGCATGTATTTAATATTGTACTGCATATCACATGTATTGCATCATCAAAGACATGAATTTCCACTCAATACTTCATCAAATATTAGCACCATCCCCAATTCACATAATTTATTGTCTGTAATTCCTAGCTACAGTGAGGCCTCCTACATCATGTCGTGAATTCTACTGCACAGTGACTTTTTGAACACCCTGTATATCCACAAGGTGTCCCACATGCCACCATATATCAGACATCACTTCAAATATTCTTAGTTCTTTCAGCATTCATCATAAATCAAAGCATTATTGCATTTTGGGATGTGTGAGAATTTTTGAGCATTAGAAGCAGTCCAATACATTTAAAAATTACAAACTGACTTCATGTTAACCAAGCAAAGAAACTATTAAATAGAGTCTATCTCATCAACAAATAAATTTGCAAAAAAATGGAACAAAAGCAGAAGAAAAAACAAAACTGACAAGAAGCCATCATGAAACCAAATAGCAGCCATTTTTCATGATCTGGATGACCTAAAATTAGTCATTTGAATTTTCATGACAGTGAAAGCGTAAATGATTGATTTGGAATTGGTTGAAAAAGTTAATGATGCTTGTCTGATCTGCTGGGGTACCACTATAAAAAATGGTGGCAACAACATAAAAAAATAGCTGCCATTAGCAGCAAAAGTTTTTTTTCATGTTCTAGCCAGTTTTTGTTTAAATACTTGTGAATGCCTAGGTCTAGGAGAGACATGGATCATGAAATGATTTTCTTGAATTTTTGTTTTTGTTTGCTTTTTGTCTTGCTTTTTGTTTGATGAAATTAAAATCAGTGCTTTATTTTTCAGCTCAATTCATGTACATCTTGTAAAAGTAAGAGTTGTTCAAAGAAATGTTCAGATAAAAAAGTTTATCCCTTTCCTTCAAAGATGTAACATTTATTGATACATAAGTAATGCATAAGGAACCAAACATTTCTCAAAGTGTTACTTGACACATGGGACACCCATACAATGAAGAACTGCATTCATAATAATATTTTCATTTTCATCCAGTCTATGACTCATTTCATTCAAAATCACTGACTCATGCCCTTATCATTACCATATCAGTAAGTCTAGAAGCTAGGAACATTGCAAAACATATCAATGGGACATCCATACAATGGATTCTCAAATTAAATCATGGTTGGATGATTTATATTTCCAAAAATTTATTTCAATTTATTTCACTTGAAAGCCATAATCCCAAATACATGACAGAGAATACAAGCTTAAAGTAAAACCTCCAAAATATACATAACAATCATAACCCTTTAACTGCTGTGTATTAGATGTATTTATTCCACGTTGATAAATTCTGATCATATTTGATAATTTTTTTTTATATTAACATATTCGTGTTTTTGCTTTCCATATGTGCTGGTTTTGATAAACAGAGTGGATTAACACTAGAAGGACCAGAGTGGTCAATTTGACCGCTGCATTAAAAGTGGTATAAAACTATTATTCAATAACATTTTATTTGCTTTTTCCTGATGTTCTTTGACATGTTGAAAGTGTTAAAATGTTCAGAATGTCAATATTAGATAAGAAAAGTAAAACTGAAGAGGCCCTTAGTTGCCAAACAAGCAGAGTAAAGTGCATTAAAAATCAGCAAGCAGTCAAAATGATTTTCTTGGTACTTCTAGTGTTAAGCAAAAAGTTTCTGGAAATATGCTTCCCTGAAAAAAAGTGCCTGGAGGGTAAACCTGAAAAGTAAAAAATTTTTTTAAATCAATACCCAGAGAACCACAAATTCCCACATACCCCCAACAAATGTGCTCCCAGTGTATGTACCTCCAAATTCTGCTTTTTTCTGAACTCAGCTTTCCAATCACTATGTATGTACCAAGTTTCAGGCTTCTACCATATCTAGAACATGATTAGAGTTAACTTCAGTCGCTCAGTCAGTCACAATCGTCTATATACAAGGTTGGCCAAAAAAAGTAAGACACTCAAAATTTCACTATAAAATCCATATATAAATTGACTTATAAATTCAATGGAACATTGTCTAACATGTTCTTCAAGACCTGTCAAGTTTTTATGCACCTTTGGCCATCCACTCTTGAGTTACAGCAGATATTGTTGAAACTGTCAAAATTCTGAGGGAAGAGGCATGTGACTGTCATTGTGAGACATGAATCCAGATTTGATTTTTATGATGATCATCACTATGGACAGATCATTGTGAACACTTGGCAGTATTTTGTCAAATGGAAATTTTTCACCATCTGAAAATTTAATGCATGTGCATGAATTTTCAGGCATTCTCATGCAAATGTGAATTTGTGCCTTGAAACAGCAGTCACATGCCTTGACCATTTCAACTAGATCTGCCATAACTCAAGAATGGGCGGTTGCAGGTGCATGACATTTTAATAGCTCTTGGCGAACATATTAGGTGACATTCCTTTCAATTTTTGAGTCAATCCCTAAAAAACATGGACTTCATAGCAAAATTTTGAATGGCTTATTTTTTTGGCCAACCCTGTATATTAGATACACATACATTTGATATTTTCACTAAGACTTGCATTCACTTGCTGAAGACTTCTTGCAAAATGCAGATGGACCAGATATCACCCAGAAGCATATACATGTGAAAGGTGACATTTCTTGTCCAAGTGGTTTATAGAAACTTATAGAAACTTCTGTGCAAAAAATCAGCTCAATTGGAGCATATTTAAAGGTTGCTCAAAGGGTGTTTAGTTTTTGCCTATATAGTTCTGGCAGCATGGTGTGGAAACTAGATTCCTCTCATGTTTTATGAGTATTAGCTCCTCATTTGGGGGGGGGTTCACAGTTGTCAACTGTTATTGTTGCTTAGTTTCTTCTGATCCAGTGTTGATTTTTTGCTTGTTTTGAAATCTTTTTGATGCTGCTGAGCAACTTGGAGAATGCATTACTTCTGTTCTTCATATTTGGTGGTGATTTGGTTTTAGTCAATGATCGACTTCTTTTCCCATTCAGCATAATCATTGACAACCCTTCAAACTTTTTGTTTCTAACAGCACTCAGTACTGTTAAATGTAATCCATGAAGGTTCAATTAAAAACATCATCAGTATTGAGTGCAATGGATAATGACATTGAAAGTGGGGACATGAAATCTCTCATTTGTTTTGTTTTTAGATCATCAACATCAGTCCATTTCAAGCTTCTTGTTTTTTTCTATTTTATTTTTTTTTTCAAAATGATTATTTATTTTCTTTTGATAGCATATTATTTTTCTTTGCATCTGTCACTTTGAGAATAAGCACAATGCTACTAATGGTTAATTCAGGTACCATATATGATGCTTCATGGCCCTTATGGCAACCTTGTCAACCTTCTCATTCTCTGATTTGTATCTCTCAGGTCTCCAGCATGTTGAGATCATTAATTGATGCTGATGCAGCATCTAAGCACAAATATCTAGCTTTCATGTAAATTAATGGCATTTTGTTTCAAAACCTCTCAAATAGTTTCTGTTGCACTTTCATAATTTCTTTTGATTGTTGGAGGTAAAAAATAGTTTAAGCATTTTTAAATTTGAAGGCAATTTATCTCCAGGAACCTCTCTCAAATGCTGTCCAAGGAGCCATACTTCCGAATTACTTCAGGTCTTTGGAACCCTGCCACTTCTTTTTTTCACTCATTTTGCAGTAAGAAAAGAAGTGGCGAAAAAGAAAAATTTCCATGAAACAATATTGCATAAGCAAAAAAATCAATGATACATTATAGATAATTGGTGACATTACAGATAGTAGGTTTCCTATAAGAGTGATCACCATGAAGTTCATTGAGCTACCTCTAAACATCAACCAATTGAGTTGAAACATTTCATGCAATTTTCTTCTAGGATATGTACAAGAATGGGAGAATAAGACTTGGATGTAAAAAAAAAAATTGTTTTGGACCACCCTAATGCATACAGGGTGTTCTGAAATTTTCTTGAAATTTTCTTATCCACAAAAAGTAAGATTAAGATGTGACTAATGGGAATACTTTGACTTCTTTGCTTTCCAAATAGCCAAGAATACCCCAGGAACCAACTCCTGCTTTTTATGACTTTGTTGAGCTGTCTATCATGCCATCCCATATATGCAAGCCATAGTGGACATGAATGGTGGTCACATTGAGCATATGCATGACCTCTGCTGGCCACTGTCATTGACCATGGAAATGTATTCCCTATGGTCTCAAAGATGTGTCCACCAAATATTACTGCTTTACAATGAATAGTATTCAAGTTACAGATTATTGAAAATGTCAAGAATCTTTGTAAGAACCCTGTACACATACTACAAGTTGTAATAGTGTCTGGAATTTGTTAAATTCATTTTCCTTCCTCTCTAAAAGTTAAACCCGAGTTGAAAGGATGTAAAGGGTCTCACCGTTCCTCCCGTGCGTGATAGAGGTAGGAGTCAGATGAGGCAGGTCGGGAAACATCCCGTTCAGAGGACTGTAGGCCAAAAGGGCGCAGTCGTGCTGAAGGTGACCCACCTGGAGACACATCTGCATCAGCATGCAAGGAATGTCGTGCAAGTGTTGCCACAGCTGCTGCCATTGCTGTCTCCCCAAACTCCTCCAAAGATTCCTGCAAATATCCATTTCATATTGAAAAGGGATGTTCAAACAAGGATTGTCTATCACAAATTTATCCAGCTCTAATGAATATGATGTTTTTAGAAAACCTTTGAGGAATTATACCTATAAATATATTCTGCAGAATTCAATACTGTTAAGCTTTCTTTGGAAAAACAATTACTTTCAAAATGTCTTACTGGATATATGTAGATGCCTAGAAAACTGCATGATAGCATGATTTCATAAAGTTTTTTGCTGTCATTATACACTAGCAAGCAAAATAAATGTTTCAGGGTAATGCAGGGTTTGTCCACATAGTAGGAGCTGTGATGGCATTATATCTGCCCTTTGCTGAACAAGTCAATACCACCCGAACATTATTATTATTAACCCTTTCACTGCCAAGGACTTTTTGCCAATCCAACCTCTCCTTGCCTAGCATGGCAGTAGGAGGTTCATCATGCTGAACACGCCATATGGTGTGAACGGCAGTGAAAGGGTTAACATGCACTTGCCAACCTTTGAGGGCTGTGCTCATGTCATGTTGGGAAATAGCCTATTTAGGTTTTCTCCATGCCATTTGTAAAGTCCAGATTTCAATAGGTAAAAAGTGGGTTGATTCGACTGTGAATGTCATTCTGTCTCCAAAAAACAGAGATATCCCAAGGCTAATGCAGCAAGAAAGGGACTGGGTGATTAAAATGCTCCAAGAAGGTGTAAAGTAACAGGAAGTCTCACAGTGATTTGGATGTGCTCCTGTGGCCTATACTGGGTTGAATCAGCACTTCATAAAAACTGCCATATCACTTGATCATGAGAATCACTACATTCCTCAAGGTCAAGTGTTCTGCAAGTTTGTTCCAAGAGGGTGTAATGCCTGTTGTGTTACACTCTCTTGGAGCAATTTAATCACTCATTCCCTTTGCTGCATTTGTCTTGACACATCTCTGCTTTTTTTGGAGATGGTATGACTTGCACAGTGGAATCAACCCATTTTTTACCTATGGAAATCTGGACCTTATGTATGGCATGGAGAAAACCTAAATATGCATGTTTCCAACATGGCATGTGCACAGCACTCAAAGGTTGGCAAGTACAAGCTAATAATGTTCAAGCAGTGTTGACTTGTTCAGCTAAGGGAAGATATAATGTCATCACAACTTCTACAATGCAGGCGAGCCCTACCTTACCTTGTAATGTTTCTTTTGGACACTAGTATACATATGCTATATGTATTGAGTTTAGACTTTTACATGGTTTTTCTTTGATAATCCCAAGGCAAACTTTTTTCTACTTCAGCTTGTATAAACAAAGCATATTCACACAAAACAATAATGTGTCAGTTTGGAAATGCATCTTTGAGTTTCTGCAAAGAGACTATCTGAGAAAGTGGGACAAAATTGGAGAAAAGTGATCAATTGACTCAGATTTTGATGAAAATTAGCACATCTATTCCATTCACAAGTACTGAAAACCCCAATTCAAATGCTCACATGTCCAATGCATGTTACCTCTCAGAGGTCAAAAGTCAAGGTCACCAACAACCAGCTGCACTACAACCCTTTCTATGCCTGTCAATATAATCTTCCAACAATTACAAGTAGGTTATTCCTTAGTGCATACCATACAGAATGCCTCTGAGATTAACTTGGCTCGTGTTGTCAAGCTCAGCATTGACATGAAAATGGGCAATTTTTTACATCACCTGCTTCCAATGCACTAATACTTCATGTAACTTGGCACACTGGCTATCATACCCTCTTAGTTCTGAAAGAGCACTTTTTTCATTATAGATGTAGATCTGTCCAGGTAAGGATGTATGACACAGCATGCAGTAGATCAAGATTCAGTCCACTTCAGTAAGCAAGTACAATCCACATTACATTCTTGTTAAGCTTCTTCAATGATGTATCATTGGAGTGGTAACTTACAGACTCAATATTTTCACAAATGTAGTGCTTCAAGGCATAGTTTAAGACATGCTGGTCAATATTTTAAATATCACTGTGAAGAGGAACACTTGCTTTCTTTGTGTTGCTCCAGAGAGAGGGAAAATATAGACAGAGCACCATCATGGTCATGGTATTACAAGGGCAACATTTTCAGTTTACCCTGGAGTGTCTTAGCATTATCAAGGAAAAAGTATGGTTCAAAGCACATTTAAAGTTTCCAGGAGATGATTGAGATGATAGAGTACATGTGGAGACAAAGACACCTCCAAAGTTTTCAAGAATTCTAGAATTGCCTCAATTATTGTGGAATGGTTAAGGAGCATGCATGATACCTTCTTGAAATAGGGGTGTTAGGTATCGAAGAGGCTCTTTCTTTTTTTAGCCCACTACTAAGCTTAGCATTAACCGATCTGAAACTTACCATCAGCTTGTTAACCCATTGGCTTCGACATAAATTCCTACATTTGTGTCCACGAAAGTGTACATTTGGACAGCATTAATCAATTTGTGAATTTCAAAGAACTATGGAATGTACTGGTGCTTACATCTAGTGAGAAACTTATGCACTATTTGAGACATTAAACAGTAGAGATAGACTATGGAGCAGTTCTGTATGTCTAAAATTAGTTGCAGTTTGCCAAGTACAGAAGAGTTCTGTAGGTCCATGCCAATTGCTTAAATGGCATTTCAGGACAATGGTGAGCTTCAGCATCTATTTCTTCCCAATTACATTGATTCAGATTTAACCTAATGGCATTTCAAGTCTAGTAGCTGTATAGCATTGATGCCTACATCAGGTGACATTACCTTTTGCTCAAGGTCAGAGACAACTTCTGAAAAGGAGCTAGAACTGAAGGCATGAGAATATTACACTGTATTGTGATCCAGATGAATCACTACTCACATTTGCATTTTAAAGAATCTCATCATAGCAGTTTTATCAGCCAAAGGAAAGAACAGTGTTTTATAGACGATTTTACAGAAAAAAAGGTAGGGCTACTAGGAAATGTAAGTTTAAGTCTTGGCTTATCATGTTGCAAGGCATCATGAATGAGACAATGCTCCAACTGCAGTGATCACCATCTGTCTTGCAGGACAGCAGTGACTGCACAGAATCAACTTCAAATTGATTTGATTAACCAACTTGAATGTCTTTCATTCACCACATCCATGGAGGAATATAGGGGCTTGATTAAAATTCAATGAGTCAATTAAATAATCTGCGATTAAATAATTACTTTCTATTATCAATTGGCAGCCCATCACATTTTTCAAAATTCAAGTAAATCAACAATCTAGTTTTGACCTACTCTCTCAAAGACAGGTTCATAATACTTTTATGCAGCAGTCATTAGACAGGTGACAGAAAAATGATAACTGCATTCAAATTTTCCCCATGATGCCTGCTACTTCTTGAACAGTCTAGTTTTGTTAGAATAATACACAAAGGAAAAAGAGTGGATGAACCCAGAAATATTTCATCATCAATCTCACCTGGACAAGCATGGTCTTCTTACGGATGTTGGAGTATGCAGCAGTGACTGTGTCCTTAAGGTTCCCTGCTGCTGATTGGATGTTGTCACTCACTGTAGGGAAATTATCAGACACCACTGCTGTCACAGCATGCAGATTCTCTGATACCACAGTTGTCACTGCTTCTGCCATCCCTATGAGAGGATCCCAAGCATTGTCAGCTCATTCTTAAAAATTGTTTTATTTAATATTTCAAGACACATTATAAGTGAATAGGGACTCAAATAGACTGCAAACATCTTGTGTAAATGCATGTGGAGCATATACAAGTACACAAACATTCAATTTCTCCTATTTGACATAACATCACAATTATACTCCATACTGACTCAAAGGGAACTTTGTTTTGTAAGTCAGTCTACAATAAATCACATCCACATGATCAGTGAAAAACACACAAGATCTCAAACACAGTCACTAGTGTTTATCACAGCACAAAAACAGGGTTTACAAATTCTTGTTGATTTGAGTGTGACATTAAATTTTAAGAGGTTTTCTAGGAAATGATGGTGCAAAGGTGATATCAACCCAAAAGAAAACACAACTGAAGCCATAGAGGCATTTGGCATGATGCAACATAATACTCTGAATTGTAGATGTAAACTCCTGTCATGCCCTATATATTTGTGACTCCAGGTCCTGGCAGCTAGCTAGCAATTTGCTTTAGAATGCACCTAAGGGCAGGACCATACCAGATGAACAGCCATCAGATCAATGCATGAAAGGGTAGAAGGCTCATCAAGGTCTTGATGAGATTGATGAGATGGGGAGATGCATTCAACCTTCTCAATCAGTTGTGTTCTCAAGCTGTTGTGTTTTCTTGCACGTGAACTGTCATATGGGGATTGACCACTGATGTCAGTAATAATTCCAGTAGTTTGCTGCTGAATACAACTCTATGCTGGTTTCAAATCTCAGAGATTCATGATGATCCTTGTTGTTTCTGAAGTCAAGTATCATTTCTATTGTCTGGCTCCCATTTAGGATCAGGTAGTTCCTCCAACCCCAAAGGCAATAGTAGATACAGGTTTGTATACTTTGTCAGTTTCTGCATTCCCATTCAGAATACACATGGCAGTTCTATAGGGTACCTCGATTGGTGAAATCCTCACACTTAGACCAAAACAAGATAGTCCTGCCAGTAATGCGGGTGATGAGACCCTCAAGCTACATTCAGTGATTAAATTAAATTGTGCCTGGCAAGTTTTGGAAAGAATACAGCAAACATCAAAGCTGAAACTTCATGTTGTTTCAGTGGTTACTGACTGGCTGAATAGGCAGAAGTGGAGACTTTATGTTTAAATTCAATGAAAGCACTACTCCTGTCCTCAGATGAAATTTTTAGTCAATCCATACATGGTTGAAAAAAATGTTCAAACATCCTTTTGAATGACCTTGTACATCAATTTTTGCTACATGCCAGGAGCTTTTAAGAAGCTTTGTCATCCTGAATCTCCTTAATGGATTTGCTGGGGGCCTACATGGCCCTCAGATCTTCAGTGCTCATCACAGGCTCACTTCTCATGCCAGCTGAACTGGGAAGGAAAGCCATGATTAATTAATTAATTAATGATTAAGTTAAATAATTATTTCCATCTCTACATCAACCTATATGTAATGTGTCAAAAATTATTGCAGTGACTCATTAGTTGCAGTTGAAATTAATCTTGCCCAAATCCATGCAAAATAATTTATATTACAAAGTGTCTGAAGTAGGAACAAAATGTCTAACCTCTAATATCCTCAAGTGGGAGGGTGGCAAGGGGTTTCTCAAGGGCTTCCATGGGAAGGTCAATGACCTCAAAGGACATAAGGTCATCATCAGGTGTAGATACAGCTCCAGTGTCTTCTGCTGATGGATTCAATGCTTTCACAACCAATAAGCTGCAAAGACTGTCCTCCCAGCCCATCTGAAACCATAACCAAGCTTTCAGTCAGAATACTCATAATCAGGATAATAAATAAATAAACAGAGCCATACATTTTGTGCCATCAACCTTTTTCTTCTATTTTAATCAATTTGGATGACATGATTGAGGATAAGTCATGCCCATCCTCACTTCTCATCTTCCAGCACGTAAGCTAAGTTTGTTCATTTCAAATTTATTCACTTAGTGCAAATCAAATTGTCAACTTGAATTGGATATGTCTGATCTGATTGCTAACAATACAATGTTCTTTTAGGCATCACAATCAAACTGTAGAGTTTGTGGAGGCATACAATCTGAATGATCTCTAGATGAAGGTTGAAAAAGAGGCTCAATGAACTTTGATATGACATGAAAGTGAATAAAAAGAGGGACTGACATGCTTGGCAAAGGCACCAGGGATTTGTTCCCAGCAGGGCTGGAGATGTGAACGTAAGACCTTTGTGATGCACATCTTCAATTCAAGGTCCAAGTGAATCACATGGCTCAGTAGGGAAAGTACTCCCCAATATGACACACTTGTCTCTGAAAAGAATGACCACACTCATTTGGCTAATTAAGGACAGCACATAGTTTGGAGATATTTTTGTATTTGACAGAGTTTCAATTAAGTGCCTTCAGGTGTCTTCAGGTCTAACAGAGTATTGTAGAGTTATTGTTGACAATCCTGAAACATCTGCAGCCAGGCCAATATCCTAATGCCCCCACCCAATCTTTCTCAGCACTGCACAATCTTGTTGGGTCAATACCATCCCATGACCTCATCCTACTGGGTGATATTAACTGCAACCTATTTGATATTAGCACCCCAGGGTTCAGACACCTATCAGACATGTACAAGGCCCAAAATCTTGAACAATTCATACAATTACCTACAAGAATAACTGAAAAAACTTCTACCCTCATTGGCCACATCTACACCAACTGCCTACCCAGAATAAAACTGCCTACATTTTAAGGACATACAGTGAAACCTGTGAATTCGGCCACCTTGATATTGCGGCCACCTCCGATTTGCGGCCAGAAGTCCTCAGTCCCAATCGTTAGCTCCATAGGCTCAATGTTAAAATAACCTGTTTTATCCGGCCACCTGTCTAACGCAGCCAGCGGACAAGGATTTGCGGACCCTCTGTACTGGATACTCTTTAATCCAGCCAGAACACCGAACAGAAAAAGGTCACAGGTTCATTTTCTTCCTCTATTCATTTCCCTGCCTTTCAGTCAGAATTCGGAGAAAGAGTTATCTTATCTCCCTCCTCCTCCCTTTCTCCTCCCCCTCCCTAATCCCCATATTGGCCCGTCTCTTACCTGTCAAGGTCACATCTCCGCAGTTTCCACAGTGAGAGAACGATCTTAAGAGTGTTACTGAAAACGTTTGCTCAAAATCCTCATTTCTCGCATGGATGAATGCAATAAAGTCAGCAATCTTTCCAAGAAGCTCAGCATCATTGATGCTGTGTATGGACTCTCAGCAGCTTGGAATGCTGTAAGCAGTGAAACTATCCAAAAGTGCTTCAAGAATTGTGGTTTTTGGAGTCTGAACAAAATCATGCTGTCTGTTCCCGAGGACAACCAGGTCATTGACTTTCAATTGGAGGAAATGAACCTGCTCATGGAGATCTTCCCCAGTGACATGAATTCTGCTGACTTCCTGTCACTGGACGATTCCTTGCTAACTTGCGAGAGTTTTGAGCAAGGAGATTGAGAGACCAACGTTCTGCATCTTTTTGAACCTGCTATTGCTGAGACCAAACAGGAGGATGAGGAAGAAGCAGAGGATGGATCTGAGAAACTGCTCCCTGTTTTACAAGACCTTGGGGAAGCATTGAATGTCACGGAGAAGCTGAGGTGCTTTTTTGCAGAGAAAGGCATGCATGAGTCCGTAGAAGCAATCACGATGATTCAAGAATCTCTTCAGGAGCAAGTGTGGTTAAAATAAATGCACGCACATCAAATGAAGATTCAAGACTTCTTTACAAAGATATAATGGTCTCTAAATTTCTCTCTGCGTACATATTGTACTTGAAATCTGACAAAATCGGAATTATAGTACCTTTGGAGTAAAGAGTGTTCAATTTTCCTGTAAAACTGACTGATAACTGCTTCACTCGATTGGAAAAAGCGGAAAAAAAATTCCCCTCTTAAGAGCGGCCACCTGTCAAAACCGGCCAAGTTTTGAAACTCCCCCTCGTGGCCACATTACACAGGTTTCACTGTACCAGTCTGAACACAGTGCAAGTACTCTTAAAATGGCTTCAATAAAAGCAGACATATAAAGGTTACTTAAGAAGATACTTTTGATGCTTGGCTAACTTCAACTATAAGGTGTGAAATATAATTTGGATGTAGACAGACCTGTCATGAGGAGAATGTGAAGGAGCCTCGAGACCATATCAGGTGAAAGAGGCTGGCCCTGAAGGAAGTGGAGAAGACCCGGGAAACCTACATCTGACAGGCGCAGGTTCATCTTACTCTTTTCATACACCTTCTCTGTTTGCAACATCACTTCTACCAACTATGAAAAGATATGCACACCCATCCATTATGCCATGAACATTTCCAATACACTCATTGGTATCCATGAATAAATTCTTTGAGTCATGTGAGACCCATGCCATAAAAAAAAATAAACAACCATCACACATATAGAGGGTCTACTTCCTAAAGATATACAAATTATACCAGCTGTGTTATGTTTCACAACATGTGTAATGAACAGAAAATAGCAGAAAAGAGGTATTGAGCAATACCTTGACTACCTTAGTACTACAACCTGAATCAGACTCATCACTTTACATCAATTATTATTAACCATGTTGATGTACACACCATGTGGCCCTTCCAGATTATAAACAAGGAATAAATTTTGGTTTCCATATGTGATACCACTAATACACAAGACATAAAAGCAGGAATTTTTGTGCATCCTAACTGCTTGGAAAAATTCAAATGTGACTGTATGCACATGGTACTGAAAGTAGCCAAAGAAGACCTTTGCACCTTCAGGTAAAAACAAAAGCTAAGGCTGCTTACCCGAAGGACAAGTGCCTTGAAGGTGGTGGAGAAGCGCTTGTCAATGATGAGGGACCACAGTAATTCCACATTTTTTGGTTCATATAGAAGGAGAAAGATCTGGTCCTTGCACATCTTGTTCTCCAAGTGCATTATTAACATGTTCACCACATCTGTCAGCTATCAGGATAAAAGTTACACATATGGGATTAAATAAACCCAAGAAGTGAAAGTAGAAAATAAAGACAAAACAATATACTCTTATACTCAGTGTCATAACAACCCTATAATGCATGAATTATGAAAGATGTGTTGAAAATATTTGAAATCAAGTGTTTTGCCATTATTTTGGGTCCAATAAAACAAAAATGCAGTGCAATAGTCCAGTGTGGTTATAGTATAGTAAATTTACAAATGTTGCAAAAATGCAACACCATTCAATTGCTGCAATTCTTTGTTGTACTGGCATTGCCACACGTGATACAAGGTACCTGAAAGATACGAGGATGAACACTTCATAAGCTGAATGAAGAAATTCTTAGTTCTCAAGGAAAGTAGTGAAGGAGTTTTGCTTTTTAGTGAAACACATGTGGATCATGCATTTTTTGTACATCACTGTGATGATTCCTGGACATCTGAGAAACTTACAGCAACCTGTCATTGATCTCCAGCATGCCCTAATTATTTTGATCTGTCAATTTTTTGTAGACTGAAAAGCCATTGAACAGACTGCATTGTATGCAAGCATGGGTTTGTCTGTGTTGATAATAAACATGGTGTTGCATATTTGCAACTTGTCAAAAAGCCTTGCTAAATACCTATAAAATGTAATTTTAGGGGAGCAACTTCAATTCATTACATGAACTACATAAAATATAAAAATTAAAAATTTTTCTTGCTTGAACACCTGGTCATGCATGTAATCACAATTTGCTTATACTGTATTACCACATGCACAAACACAATGCATCTGCTGCTTCATCAAGCAATTCAATTTTTGGATAATCATTGCTAGGTGCAAGCATTTGTTTGCAGGGTGAAGAGGGATGTTGTGTGAATATAATGCATTTTAGACATCTCCAGTAGATAGAGTGATCCCAGTGAGACCAAAACCTTAATGTTACAAATTTGCAACTATATGCATAATAGTAGGGCTGTCAATTTTATTTGATTAATCGATTAAAATATTAATCGCAATCCACAAAATTAGTCAAAATTAATCCAATTTTAATTGACCCCAAGTCTTCCCCTGAATGCCTCATTTTCTCCTTATAATTTGACTGTGTAGTTCATAATTTTGCAAAATAATAAAAAACTAATGCTTTATCGAGGGAATGAAATTTAATGATGACTTATAGAAGGTAGTCATTTTTGCACTGCTTGCTCTTCCTCAAAAATGACTTACTATTTTTGGGGCAAGGGAGCATAAAAACAAAGCCATAGCTTTCAGACTATAAAAAAAAAACGTTTCCTGACCCATATGCATCCACAAGCATACTGGTACACATCCCATATAGCCTTGCAGGCCTCACGCATCAGAAGATGCATGGTAGCAGCAGCCTACAACATGAATGGGGAAAATAAAATTGTAATGAAGGAGCTGAAAGAGGAGGTGCAGAAGGAATAGAGGATAGAGACAGGGACATGGGACAGGAGAGGCAGGGGAAGGGGTAAAGACTGGGGAATGAGAGGCGTACATTAAAGTGCATCAGCAAAGGTCTGTGGGAGCCCCCAGGAAGTAACCAGGAGAAAGGGAAAGCTGTGAGCAAATGAGAGATGAGGAAATGAAAGTGTGGAACCTTCTCCTATTCCTCGCTTTTCCAACTCTTCTATCCTGTATTGCCTATGTATTGATAATGAATCTTTAAATCTCTGCGTGAGGAAGTGTCACTGTAAACCTCTAATAATTTAGGCTACATTTTTGCATCCTTCTGGCATGGGTTGGCCAAATGGCAAAGAGTCTCAGTGTGCTTCTTTGCTTGCATTTCATTATTCATCTGGCTAAGTTTTAATTATTCTCTCTCTGATTGGAATGCATCACGTTAGTTTTACAGCTCGTCCAGTCCCAGAAAGGACCAGTCAGCATGGACCCATAATGGGGTGACATTTCTTATAACTTGTAAAAAAACCTGTCAAAGCCCAGCAGGAGACCAAACTGAGTCACAAAAAGGGCCACAAAGGTGGACTTGGAAGCTTAGTCTATGAGAAGTTACATGCTGAGTGATGTGTATCTCAGGTTAGGGTGGCCAGCCCTCTTCCCTGCTTGGATCAGGATGCCACTGAATCTGCCCTTAGGCTGTAGGCATGAATGACATTTGCAGGAGAGGGAAGGAAGGGGTTGAGGGCTTGATTATGATGAACGAGCTACTTGGGCTTCTTTGTGGATTAAAAGTGGTTCTTTCTGGGCCTGGACATGCTGTACTAGTGTATGTATGGATGGTAACTGCTATGTTAATGACTGCATTGCCCTGAGTGACTTCCTGAGGCTCACCTAGATGTTGGACATGACACAAGTAGAATCATGCCCATTGCCTAGGACATGATTCAAGGAAGAAACATAGGAATCTATTACAATTTGATTAATCAGCTGATTAATCGATTAAATGGCTCATGATTAATCTATTAAGTTTTTTAATCAATTTACAGCCCCATATAATAGGGCAAAAAGAACAAAAAAACAATTGCCATGTAATTGAACTCAATGTGTGAAAAACAACAATCTGGATGTAGGATCACATTCACCCAAAGAAGTTTTTCAGTTTTGGCCAGGGCAGGATGTTCGAACAGTTTAGAGTAAACGTTAAAGGAAAGTTGATTTTCCTGACTTCCATATGTGAAATTGTTTTAATTTTGGTTGTTCTAATTGTATCAGTTTGACTTAGAGATTTACATTCCAACCCAATGTGTCCAGTGCTCATGACAAAGGGAAGTGAAAGTGAAAACACACCACATGTTCCTCTTTGATGACCAGGAGGAAGCGAAGAAGGCCAGAGGATTCAAAATAGTTAGCATCCTTGGAGATGAAATACTTGATCAAGCCCAGCAATGCTGCCCTCACTGTTTTGCACTCCTCTCCATTCAGGCTCTCACATTGCCTGCAAAATCCCATCATGATTCCTGCCTCATAAAA
The DNA here is from genome assembly GCA_905338385.1 of Darwinula stevensoni. Classification (NCBI taxonomy): domain Eukaryota; kingdom Metazoa; phylum Arthropoda; class Ostracoda; order Podocopida; family Darwinulidae; genus Darwinula; species Darwinula stevensoni. The sequence goes on from CAJPEV010000044.1 coordinate 163,763, forward strand.
TTTAAAAAATATTGGGTATACTTAAAAGCCAAACCATCTCAATAAAGAGCAAAATTGCCAGTCAGGGACCTTAAAGAAAAGTTGAATGAAATGAAATGTTGTCATACAAGGGTGCAATGACCCTGACACTGTTCAACTACACTCAATAAAATATGAAAAAGAGAACCATACTTAAAAATATGAAAACTTACAAGAAGCAACTAATGGCAATTTTGCCAACATAGGACTACAGTATGCAAAATGACTTCATCAAGCAATAATAGAGTAGATCTGGAATATTTCCTAGGCTGACCGATAATGTTGGCGGATGACGTCAAGGAGGAACTGGACACCAAACTTGCGACGGAAGAAGGAGCGATCCTCATGGATGATGCGACAGAGGCTCTGGATGTGTCCAATGCGGACAGGGAACTGGGAGTGAGCCCAGATGCGGAAGTCAAAAAGAATGTGTTGGTAGAAGGCTTGCAGAAGTCCTGAGCACTGGATGGAGCGCAGGTACTCCAGCATCGAGTCCATTGCCATCAGCAACGGCACATCCACCACTGAGGGTGGTAGCTGAAGCACAAAAATAAAAAATAAAGTATGAAAATAAGTAAATAACTGGCTCTTGGGGCTCAAGCATGAAAATTCAGCCAGTTTCTTACTTGAATCTAAATTTTGCCAAATGTATGTTCCTGCTCTCATTTTTTATTTGCAACATTCCATTCTGTAAGAGAAACAAAAAGTGGGAAACTGTCTTTGTTTTCCAATGACCTAAGGACTCAGTCCTGGGTAAGGCTCTTGCTTTTTTTCCTCTCAAGATCTGCTGGTTAATGGTTTGAGGTCTGCTATTTCATGCAACATATTCTTGTCAATGGCAGTAGAAAAAATTTTTTGAAAATTGGAAAAACTTTTAAAAAATTTTATGAAAACTGTTTTAAAATTTTCCCTGAAGTAAAATATGACATAAAATGAACTCCCATAGAAATTAAAATATGAAATTAAAAACTAAATAAAACATTTTCCCTCATTCTTTTATTACAAACTTTAAATTCATCTACCTCCTGATCTAATTTGGCACCTCATGCCTAGAGGATCACTGGGCAAGTGTGTGCTTTCACATTTCAATCCTGTCTTCCTTAGGGGATTTTTCTGAGCAATTGCAAATGGGAAAACCCAAGTTACCAGAATGAAAATGGTTCCTTTGGCAGTTCCCAAGATACCATCAAGGGTTCTCAGTTTTCTAGCACCAAACATTCACTCAAATTTAAATTAGATTAATTACATGTAAAATGGAGGCAATATATATTAACATAGTACAATGCAATGCATATTTGAGAATTCTTTATACAACTACTGAAAACTCCTTGAAAAATCTCCAATATATTGGATCAAGGGTCTCATTGCAATGACACAATGATGGACAGTCTTCTGCATGCATGTGAGCCAACCTGGAATTTTCCAGCAGAATTCATCAGTTCTGAACCATGACTGAAAAGGACAAACCTTGAGCATGAGGAATCCGATAACTGGGATGATGTGATTGCAGCCAAGCTGCTCTTGGGAAACACAATTCCCAACAATCATGTTCCTCAGCACAATGAAGAATGCTCCTGCCTGGTTTTCATGCAGCTGCCAATCTGTATTTTGGATAAATGAAGAAAGTTCTAAATACTTTTCTATGCATGTCCTTCCATACATTGACTGCAATTTGTGGAATCAAGGATCATTCCTAATCATACCAGGCACAACAGTCACAAATGACCCCATGGAACAACAACCTTAGTAGTCATGGTGTCAATGACAGCATGCCCACAGGCCAACCAAAAAATACTTGACCCAAGGACCAAAGGCTTCACCCCTGCATCATACCGAAAACCACTCAATCTGGATGGTGTGAACATAGAAAGAGTAGAATGCTTCTTCCATGAATCCATTAATATGTACAGTTCTTTTTCCACCTCTTTTTCATAGCTCTGCTCCTTTGACCTGCTCATAACCCCTTCTTGTTCTTCCCTGTCACCATTATTCCGAGTCAACTTCATTCCAGCCTATGTTTTTATTATCAGGCATCCCTTCAATGTTAATATAGTTTGTTGTCATTGTTATTCTATTGCCCCCTGAGTGCTATTTTTAAAGGTATTCTCAGAAAGTATGGAAATAATAGGAAAAAATTCATGGCTGAAGGAAGATCATCCCATGTCAAATCAACACACTTGAAGGACATTTTTCAAGCAAAATCCTCTGATTTTTATGAAACTTTAGTAAAGTATATTGTAGTATTAGAAGTTTATTGCATGAGAAACAGTCCCACACCAAATATTGGATTCATAGACTGCCTGGGTTCTCAGATACAAGGTCATAAAAATTCAGATCAAAATGTCATCTGGTTGTACCCTGATACAATCTTTCCCTTGTAACTTCTGTCCTAATTGAGCTGCAGAGCTTGTCTTTGGCTCTCTCTTATTTTATAGCTTTTTTCAATCTATTTTCATAGGCCTGAATATGTTTTGGTAAAGGGCTGAAAGCTTACTTTGAATGAGGGTCTTAAGTCATGCTAATGATCTATGACCTAACATTGCCAAATACAATTAAGCTTCAAATTTGTTTTGAGAAAAAATTGGCAGGTTTTTAGGCATAGCATGAGGCTAGATTTGTATCAGATCTTACCTTGGGCTCGTCTAGAAGTTCTAGAGAGAAGAGCAAATAAGTATACCACTTGTAGCAGCTAACATCTGAGCAGTCGGTATGCCTTCAAGTTTAATTAAATGCATAGTGCTGAATACCCAATGAAGTCAGAAAAATCAACATAACCACACAGAACCATATCTTATGATTTTCTTGAAGAATTCTATCTATTTTCAAGCAGAATGACTTCCATTTAATTTTTAAAGAGCCACCCATTTATTTCTCAGACTGCAGTGTCATCATTCCATTTCCAAATGCAGAGATGCACAGACTTAACCATTTTGACATCATCCTGAGTATGTACTTGTCATGCAACTGCATACTTGCCTGTGTTATTCCAAGTGTGAAGGAACTGAAGATACAAGGGGTGTTTGAAAAGGCTGTACAAACATCAAATAAAAACTAAATCAATGTTTTCATAGCTACCAAATTTTTGACACAAAAAACATTACACATCTCTTCACCGCATTATCTTTTGTGGAAGTCAACATAACAAAACCAAAATTGCAGTGCTAAGAGTTCACCTCTGGTTCTGTTTTATGATATAATTATTATTTAGCTCTCATCATCTCCACATGTCAAAAATGAAAGTTGAATATTTATTTTTGTGAATAATGAGAACTTTGACCTGATTTTTTATGATGTGGAGGTCCAGATAAAAATATGTCTCATGCCATATGAAAGAGCATTCCAAGATCTATGTGAAAACATGAGTTTCATTATTATAGTCACAAATTGAAAAGTTATGAATTTTCTTCTGTGTTTTTTTTACTCAAATTAAAGGAGCATGATAGTATGAGACAAGCACAAGGGCAAAATTTATCTGGCTGGGATAAAAATGAGGGATGAACTGGATGTATGGATGCAAATGAAACAACTGCAACACTAGTAAGGGTGCAATAAGTCCAGCTGCCACTTTTCATGAGAGGCAATATTGAACAGAGCCAAGGCCACAAATGACCAACTTTAGAAAATTCATAACTTTTCAATATGTGACAATAATAATGAAACTTATGTTTTACCATTTCAGACCTTTCATATGAGGCATAACACGCATTTCTAGCTGACGTAGTTTGAGAAGTATGAGATTTGTCTGAGGGGTCACACATGCCTGAAAACCAAAACTTTTCAAATGCATATCTTGTGTACCAATGGGGAAGAAAAATAAAAATTTCAGATTTTGAGGTTTCATGGAAGACCTGTTAGTAATGAATTTTTCCAATTTTTTCTGAGATGGTTGAGCATCACCCACCTGGTCAGTTTGAATGAAATGGCCCTAATGAGAGTACATGGTGTCCCAAAATATTTTTGGAGAATAAGGTACTGCACCTACATCTTGGGTTCAGTTTAGAATTTTTAGCTTAGGTCATGAACTGGCAGGTCAAGTTTTCCTCATCTTCTTGTACTGAAGATGATTGGTTTCACAAAGTAGGATGAGTTACCAGAGATAGAGCTGGAAGGGAGGATCTCCCAGTCTCCCTCATGGCTGCTATGAGACTTCTGGCCACTGGATGGTGAGACAAGGCTTAGATCCACTCCAACACACTGATCAAGCTTCTCTAGCAGTGGCAAGAGGATCTGCACACTGCCAATGCACTGCAATGAATTCTGAGGAAACAAAGCAAAACAAAAACCCAGATGACCCCAGACCCCAGATGAATAATCAAGATACAACAAAATATGACATTTTCCAAAATTACTGGGTTAGGTCATTATCACTCCCAAGTGACTATTACTAAAGAAAAGTTACTGTATTACTAAAAAAAATTGATACATCCATTGTTTCTTGTAAGAAATCCCATGAGAAAGAATACTCCTAGGTCACAAAGGATGAAAAGGGCTTGCAGTGCCATGATAGTACAGTAAGTCCTCGACTTACATCGTGGATGTGTTCCTGGAGAATACTATGTAAAACAAAACCTATTTTCCCACTGACTAAATTATATATAGGAAGTCCTTGACTCACGACATTATATTGGAATGATGTAACATATATGAAAATTTGTTCCCTAATATGTTAGCTAGGATATATTGAAACATCGAAAATTGGAACAACGTAAATCAAGGACTTCATGCATCAATGATCTGACAGTGAACAACACATGCAAAAGGTGTTCCCAGCTCAAGGCATTTCCAATTATAATAAATTGCTCTATTTCTTTCATAGATGGTGACAGACATATTGGAAGTTGATGCACCGAGTTTTATCATGATGACAATTTTGCTAATCCTTCAGCTGTCATTTGCACTACATGGCACATTTGGCATGATGTCATGCTTGGCAAGGAGGGATAGGAAAGGCATTTTAACCCTCAGCAGTCAAAGGGTTAATACTTTGAGCCCTAGCAATTTGAATGCACTATGGGCATAGGACACCATATGATGGCTGCAGGGCTCAAAGTCTTAATGTGTTATCAATGTGACCTTTGAATTTCTCACCCTGGAGGAGGATGTCTGGCAGTAGATCCTTGAGCACCAACGGAGATGGACTTACTGGCATGGAGGGGGCAGATCTGCAGCAAGATTACCCCCTCCAGGGTAGAGAAAGAAATTGTTGCCCTTGTCATTTTTCTTTCACAATATATTTGTAAGACTCCCTCAGATAGTAATCAAATGTATACTAAAATAGTCAGTCACAATGAATTATGATCAAACTTTGCTTCTCAACCATCAATGTATCAATCACCACCAGTAAATAGAAAGAACAGTGTATTATGCCTGGAGGTGCTTTGGGCTGGAAACTTCTTGAATGGCCTTCATAAAGTGTCAACTTTCTGAAAGTCTGACATCTGACCATCAATCATCCAAATGTTCAGTCATTTGATAATTATAAACACTAGAATACCAGCCCAAGTACAGATCTGCCATTCTACTGGTTACTACAGACACTAATATCCCACTGTAGTCATAGATGTCACTTTATAACAAATGCTACCACCCAAATATCATCAGTGAAGACTGATTGGTGCTCAAAACAAAGCAGCATAGAGGTCCACACACAGAATAGATAACTATGACAACTATACACAGATGGAAAAAATCACATTTATTGCAGGCAAACACAAATTTACCCATAATATAGATGAGAAAATTGGAACTTTACAGGATAGATTTTCTATAAATGTCAACAGTTGGTGTTATACTTGGAAAATGTGAATCTTTCCCAATAATATGGAAAATCAGCACAGGCAACAAGAGGAGAAATTTAAAACATTATACAGGGTGTTTCAAAAGTAACTGCAGTAGAGATATAAGCAGTATTGTACAGAAAGATATGTCATTTATAAAAAATGTATTTATTTTTAGTGATAACCTACAATAAAAACACCATAAAAAACATGAGGGAGAAGACTTCATTTTGAACTGAAATCATCGACAGTTTGACAGCTAATTCAAAGAGATTGCTGAAAATGTGAATGGTTATTTCATTTCAATGCAGTTACTTATGAAAAACCCTGTCCAATATGCTGTTGAGGTAATTGCAGTCAGAATGAATATTAAAAAAAATAAAAAGTATGGTATGTAGCTATGTTGCTGTATATATTATGTAAAATGTTGGGAGGTTTTTGACATTTTTATTTATTGTCTGAACATAACTGGTTTTGGTTGGTTGTGAAAATTTATATTCTAATGTACCAATAAAATATCCAACCCAAAAGCAAATTCTTTATGACTCTTACTATTGCACTGGAAAAAAGAAAGAAGTCAAGATTGCCTGAAATTGCCCTATCTGCAACAACCTCCTCTGTTTGGTATGAAAAAATGTTATTTAGAGAGAGGCACTCAACAGAAAGGTAACCCAGCAGAGAAAGAGCAAAAACAAAAGTTCTGAGACCTTGATGGCTGAGAGATGCCAGATGTGGGCCTGAGAAGCAAGGAATGAAGATGAGAAGGCACTGGATGCAGGCGCCAGGTTAGGGCAGATGCCTTTTGTTATTGTGCGTGGTTCAAAGTGGAACAAGACATGACTCTCCAATTCCACCACAGTTTCCACATGATAGGAGTTGACATCACTTGATAGTGAAGATTCACTCAGGAACACATTGGATGCATTAGGACCTTAAAAACAAAAAGACTAATAAACTAAGTTTTTGTGATGCAATAAACTGTGACTGCTCCACATTAAAAACCAAAATACTGAAAGGTTCTTTTGCAACCTTCTCAATTTCAATCATAGCAGCAAGAATGGAGAAGTAACAGAAATTATTGTGATTAAATCTTCCCACATAAAGCAAGTGTGCACCAAGTTTTGCAGAGAAGGTACATTTTCACAAATCTTCCCATTAAGCTTGTCAACACATAGTCCACCTTGAATTACTCTCCTTATAGTCCACCAATAGTCATTCTCTGCCCATTATATGACTTCATGATCCGATGAACTCCTCTCCTCATAATGCACCTTGAAATTACTTACAGGAAGATAGTTATCAGTTTGTCAATTACATTTCAGGGCATAGTGCTAAATATGGTTGAAAAAGGGGATTTTGTTTGATCTAAGGAGATGGTAGCAGCTTTTATCATCATCAGAAGTAATTCCCACACCTTCTCAATCCTTTATAACATCTGTTTTTTTTTTTAACCAATCAAAGCCCTGGCTCATGTACCAAGGCAAAAAGTGACTGACCCAGTCTCATATAATTGCCAATGCAGTTCCATAGTAGTTTTCTGGGTGGGAATTCAAAACTAGAATTCAACTTATGAAGATTCTTTCGAAAAAAAAAGTATTGATAGAAATTCTTCAAATTTGACAGGAATCAGCCCAAGTACATAAAAACCACACTAATTTAACCCTTGATTCAAGTGATGCACCAGTACCAATGATGACAATATTGTCTAACAAAGTCGAAGCAAAGATTTTGTGGGAATATGTCCTGACCTTGTGCATAGAGAGCCTTGGCTTGATTGTGGGTAAGGGGATCATGAAATACAAGAATGTATCCTAGCTGTGCAAACAAAGGCACAATTGGGCCCCAGAGAGGCTCCTCCACTCCTGCAGGATATACACGAACCTGTAATATGCAAAACTATTTTTTACTTCCACATAGATGTATAAAAAATACTATTGAAGAATCCTATGAAAGTTTCTCAGAATATCTGTTCAAAAGAGGACTCAACAAAAATCCTGACCATTTATAAAAATTGAGAAGAGACACAATTGCAATCTGTACTCCACAAGTGCCCTTATTAGACCTCTCTAAAGGTCTCAACAGGGAATCTCATATGCTACTTCATTCCATCAGTATATCCAAGATATGTTCCATTAAGGGGCAAAGTATGGCTTTTTGCATTCATATTTTGAAAGATCAAACCCTGTCAAATATGGAAGTGAAGTCATATATGAGGCACCCAACATTTTTTATATTCAACAGTTGTTTTAAATAAATATTTATACACACTCTTTGTAGCTCTTTTTAAATAGAAATTGCAAGAGATTTTCATTTTGATCAGAAATTCAGACATTGAAAATACTGTAAGCTGGCACTATTAGTATTATTTTGGTGGTCTGATGCAGGCTCAAGCTACAAGATGGGCCTATAGCACTCTTGCCTAAAGATATAACTTGGTCCAAGTGGCCACTCTAAGCTTATCCATTGGAAAACTTTCACCATGAAGAATCTTTACTGGGCCACATTCCATCCCAAAGCCCACCAGAGAGCTAGCACCAGACTATGGGCTTAGCTGGGTTCAAACCTGGATACTGGCCTTAGAATTCATGCTTGCTACCAAAAAAACCACACAGACTTCAACTGCAGTCAACTTCTTTATATTGACATGGAAGGTAGCATTTTGTATCTCACTGATGTCACAGGATGACTTTCAAGGCATGGGCAAAGTGTGCATTTACCATGCTGGAGTACAGGTGACAGAAAGTTTTGAGTAATACTCCTTTGTTACCTTCATCAAGTCAGTGTCATGACTTAGTTTTGCAGCATATTTCGAGACCTTGAAAGGTGCAGCAGAAGGCTGTTATCCAGAGAATATTAATATATGAGAAGAATGCAATTCTTACATGTTGAAGCCATATGATGGACTGGTGAGTGAAATTATTTTCTGGCCTAGGATACAATACCCTGATATTGTCAACTATATTGTTCTGTCATTAAACTTTGTAACTGGTGAGCAGATGAAGGCCTACAGAAGTTTAAAGGCTTCCAAATTCTTTGAGTAGGGATGGGTCCAAATAGTCACAGTGAAGCCTCTGTCAAGGGAAAACATCATGGTGTTGTCCAAGGTTATGCAGTCAGACTACTCCCATTAGTTAACATAGGCTAACCTGTAGGTAGGGTACCTATTTGCATTCAGAGGGAAGAGCCCAGGTTTATATGGCTTGCACACTGTATAAACTAAGCAGATTAACCTAACCTGTACACACCTGATAGGATAGTTTCTCATTAGGTCTCCAAGGCCAGTTTTGGCCCCAAACCCAAATTAGATTTTTAAAATCTGAATGGTAAGTATTTCATCACATCCAATTTAGGTTAACCCTTTCAGACCTGGCATCCATTCCAAAGGACAATGCATTTACATTGTGTCTATGGCAATTTCTTAGGATTCTCGTGACTTTGCGCTCCATATTATGCTACAATGGGTGCAATTATGCATGGTTAAGTTCTATCAGAGGCCTTCTTTCACCCATTAGTTTTGTAATCTTCAGTTATTTAATTAAATGCTTAATATATAATATATGGTATGATATGGTAAATTTATACAAAATATGAAAACTACATATAAAGCATGAAAATTTCAATTAAAATCACAAAAAAGCTCAAAAATGCCAAAAAGGATATTATTCTGATAGCAGCCTTAATTCAGGTCTGAAAGGGTTAAAAAAAAAAGTCCCAATGTTGGGTTAACTTCATTATCATGGAGTTAGGTCTAGTGTAACGCTGGCGTGGTTGCCTGTTTCTGCAAACAACCACCTGCACTGGGTCCGTTTCAGGCATTTGGAATAAGGCAACAAGAAGATAGGAAAATAAAGTTCCTCTATTCCAATATCACTTCTGGCGGTTCAAGTACCGGCAACAGGCGCTCGGCCATCTACAAAATCACTTAAACCCTATCAACAGGATGTGGCGCTCGGCCTTCTACATAAAATTCACTTAAGGCCTAACGCACTGAGGACTACATCGGCGCTCGGCCATCTACAAAGAATTCAACCAGTTGCTCGGCGCTCGGCCATCCACAAAGAATTCAAACAATTAGCCATACCGATGGAAATGCAGCAAAGAAGAGGACGGTCCTTTCGTGGGGGAATCCCAGATGCGGGAAACGAAGGAGGGTCAGATGCAATGGCAGAGAACGGGAGGGTCAGATGCGATGGCAGAGAACAGGAGGGTCAGATGCAACAGAGAACAGGAGGGTCAGATGCGATGGCAGAGAACGGAGGGTCAGATGCAACAGAGAACAGGAGGGTCAGATGCGATGGCAGAGAACGGGAGGGTCAGATGAGAACAGTCATGCCCGAATAGGGGACCAGCAAAAGCAATGATCCAAAAAGAGAACCGGAAGACGACTGCCCCGCCAACAGGACATCTTTCTGCGACGCAGATTGAAAAACAGGGATGCTTGACCCTATTTTGAAATGTTCACACGACTGCACGTGCAAACCTATTCAAAAGGAGTGACATTCAGCCTACAACACTGGAATGCACCCTCTGACCCTTGCGGCATCAGCTCATATGAAAACCCCGACAGGACGTCGTCTGCTAGAGGTGTTACAGTAGCCTTATGATTTGTCAAATGTTTTCTTGCTTGTTGCTTGTTACTTTTGCGATTTTATTTCATTTGAAGAATGTTTTCAATTTCACTGTGATAGATGATCTGATGATCATCTATCATCTATTGACCATGGAATATTTCTGAGGCAGGTGCAAACTATGGAGTAAGGGGAAATGTACTTTAAAAGTTTGTAAATACCTGAAGAACAGGCAACATATAATTACCAACAGTGCTTGCAAATTGATCCATTAACAACTGAGTGTGGGCACCTTAGAGTTCAGTGTAGTACCAGGAATGGAAAGAAAGGAGAAAGATAGTGCAAGGATGTTATGCATCATTTAGATGTCCCTAGGGCATCAAAGTGTTACAGATCCATTTCACTCCTCATTAGATAGCATGGTGCATCTATTTACATCCTACCAAGAAGGTGAAAGTCACTTCTATTGCAAATTGGAACCCCTTTAGTGTCTCTGATAACTGAAAACCTTGCAACCTTGACATCCTCACATCTCCATGACAAATGCAAAGATCTATTGGAGGGTGCAGTTAAGCAAAAATTTATTCGTCAAAAATCAAACTGTCAAAGAATTTACATGCACCTTATTCAGTACTAGTTGTTGTCAGACTTAATTCTTGTATAGTCGTATAGTGAAGTACAGTCTGCTGTGAAAGAAACCCTTGGTCGCAGTAGCACCATCAATATTATTTCCCATTCCTTAATGCAACCAAAGAAGGGAAGACAGAGTTCTCCATGCTCAAATCAAGATGAAAAAAGCTTTACTCTTAGAGGAATTGAGGGGAAATTCAAATGGAGCAAGCATATGAGATGAACCATGAAGAAACTTAAGGGAATGCCACACTGAAAGCTGCACTTTATGGCCTCTACTTACATCCAATGAAATTGATGATGGAACTGACACCTGCAGTACTAGGCTAGGCACAGATCTGCCACTCCATCAGTTATTTTCTAGTGGGCCCTCGTGAGATTGGTAGATGAATCTGCCTGATCTGAAATCTGACCAACCTCCTATTGATAGAGCATGGAAAGAGCAAAGCAGGAGAAAGAGTCACGTCGGCACGACCGTAATTCATGTTTTTATGAAAATGAACGCACTTTGAAATGAAAGTGGGGAAGTCTCCATTGGGAAGGGCGAGAGTCCTATTTTCCGAGTTTTTCCCCTCTTTGCTCCATGCAAAATTGTTTACATTTGTGCCTGTAAGGAGAGAGAGAATGGGAAGGCCGTCCGCGCTTGGACTAAACACGGCGCCTTGTAGAGCTATCGTCACTACCTGATGCTTTGCATTTACGAGTACGAATGCCCTAAGCTACATTTTTCTCGAAATTTGCTGTCACAGAGATCTTTTAGCGCCAAATACTTTTTTCTGTCAAAGGAACTGCCTCTCTCCGAAATTCTCCGAAGCGTCAGTTCACCAAAAGAAGTAGACGTTTGGGAATCTATTTCTGATTAAAATGGCATTGAGAGGCACGGCCGAATGTCCTGGGTTCAGTGGTGTAATGGTAGCACAACTGACCGGCAATCAGGAAGCCCGGGTTCCATTGAAAGGCTAATAGGCAAAGTGGTTCATCTGCAGAAAAATTCCGAAAAACGGAATTGCAGTGAAGAGAGTAGTTGGAGGACTGAAAGGGAAAGTGGTCTACCTGCAAGAAACACTTTCAGAAGCTTCAGGAGAAAATTACGACCTTACTCTGTTAATTAAGAAGTGGTGCATGTATTGGATTTTTTTTTCCAGAAATCCTACAGGTATCTTATCTACAGGTTAAAGGTGGACTTGCACTTCAGACCAGTTTTTGGCTTCTTTGAGAGAATTTTGCAGATGAATTTATATTCCTTTTAGCCCGTCAATAGTTGTGTATGGAATATCAAAGAGTTATGCAATTAAAAGAGACTTGAAGTTGTTGGGGAGCACCTGATGCCAGGCATTTTTCTGTTATCCACATTGGTACTCTAAGTGCATTTCGACCTCTGACTCATAGTTTTATTGCATCAAGCTGAGCTTCGTCAGACATGCGAGACATACGTACCCGAGCGGCGCTTAAAAATAACGCCGAGACTTTCCGTTGATTTCTCAGTTTCCAGATGAGGTAGAGGCATACACACCATACCAAGTACATACCAAGTAAGTATCTATCCTTCCTCTTGACTCCATTAAAACTAAGAATTTATAGCTACCAGAGAACACCCACAACAGCTGTTGGACTAAGGCACTTCTACATTTTTCATATCCCACCTCCCCTTATCGAAATGAGTTCTCCTTTGCCGTGGCATATGGCACGTAATCTCACTTTTGGATCTCCTCCACGGTAATCTCATTCCAGGTCTGTTGAATGCTGGCTCTCTGTTCAGCAACGGAGTGATCTATCTTGGATCACTCGACTCATCAGCTCGACTTTTAGCACTAAGAAAGAGGTCAACTTGAAGTCGTAACGAGCTTGTTAGCAGCTCATCTGAACTGGGACATGAAAAAGTTAGGTGTCTTAGTCGAACTGCCGCTGTGGGCGTACTCTGATAGTAAGGAACGGTATTTTCCCCTGGTCAATTTTTAAATGAATTTCAAAGTTGAGGGATGATCTCGCTTCCATGCCTTCTCTCGTTGAAAGCCTGAACTCCAAGCAAGGAAAGTTCATCAGGATTTGATAGATGGTCATCGCGAGGGTGTTTGCTCCTTTGATATGTTTGCCAGGAGGATAAAAAATGCACATGATTGGGAAGGATACTAAGGATGCAGCTCGATCCTTACATCCAAGGAGTTCTGTGAAAAAAGCTACAAAGATCATTGTTATGCCATAATTTACTAGGATCCTAGTGTCGATGGATAGAGATGTTTGAGCCTAATGCCCCGAAGAGAAACTGAATCAGTCACTAGAAACACGCTTTGGACATCCTTCTTCACAGTGAAAAATATGCAGTCGAACATGATCTAGCTTTCAGATGAGTCTCGACCTCAATTTTTGAAACCGGGTTTACGAAGTCAGATGACGTTCATCATCAGTTCTCAAGACGAGAACATGACAGATGCTGCTTCACCACGACTATGCTGACCCTCAGGAGCAAAAGCTGAGGACGTCCTAAGTAGACAGCAGGGCGTGTTCTTTCTTCTTCACCACTCTCTCAACTCTCCCGACTTGGCTTGAATTCTGGATCCCAACTTGAATTCTGGTTCTTCCCTTAGCTTAAATTCAGAATTGCCAAATACCCTTTTCAAGGGTAGAACAACTAGCAAAGGTTGTATGAGCAGAGCTGTCCAATACTCCTGTATTGGACTGCCATCACGCCTTTCGAAGAAAAGTGCTACTTTTTCCCGCCTTCACTGAGCAAAAGCAAATTCTACCGAGTGGCAGCAAGATTCATTGCATATGGACTTTAGGGATTCCATAATAAGAGCAAAAGAAGTCTCGACTCACTTTCCTGTCGATTCTATCATTTCTGTAATTCGTTTCATTATCACTTTCACCAAGTTAGCAAATAAATTATATTTTTCATCTCTGTACAGTAGCTGTTTGTGTGAGGTTCTACGGTTAAAAAAAGAGGATACCGACAAATTCATGTAAATCGAGCATTTAGAGATGGGCAAAGCATGAAAAAAGAAGATATTGAATATATTAAATGACCCAATAAAAAAAGTCCTTTTGGATTCCAATAGGAATGTCAGGGAAGTATATATATTTTTGGAACCCGATAAACCAATCCTATTACATGGTGGCCCAAAAAAGGGCACACTTTTCAATGCGCATTTTGGATGTGATGCTTTCCAAGATATTTTTCCCGTCACCTGTAATGGAAAGAAGAAAGACTCAGCTACAAATTGCCTTTTTTCGACCTGAAATGCCTCAAGCGGTGACTTAAAAAATGATTGAATTTCGGTTAAGAATAATCGGTATTGGATCTACCCACTACAGACTGCGCAGACGCATCCAGTCATCCTCACAAAGTCCGCTGCGGTCAAAAGCGTCAGGTTCAAACGAGCGGTCAACGACGATTTCATCCATGAAATGAAGCAAAAGAAAGTAGGGGAGCGGCACCAGTTCGCGAACAGGGAGCCAGTTAGCAAACGAGGGTCATGAAACGCGATTTGGTCTTTTGTTACTCTAGTTTCACACTCCATCCCAAGCATTAATTAATCAATCAATCCATTTTCTGCAGATACCGAAAGCTGGAGCGTATAACTCGAGAAACAAATTGCCAAATCGCATTTCATGACCCTCGTTTGCTAACTGGCTCCCTGTTCGCGAACTGGTGCTTCTCCCCTATATAATGTCATTCGAGGTCAGAGTGATGAAAAAAATCAGAGTTTTATTTTTGAAGGAATGGAAAAACTATTATATAGATGAAGTACCTTTGCGCACGTTAATCTTAGATTCTTAGCTTCTTAGCGCAGATGTGCAACTGGAAATTCATTAACCTGTACGATTCGCGCCTTTTATTTGAATTGTCGTCCTTCCGTTTTCAGGAAAAAATTCCGTAGCGTTACATGCGCAGGACCTTTCCTTGAAAATTTCACTTAACTGAAGTGAGTTGCTACATGTACTGGTGTGACCTTCACCATTCACCTCCTTTCTTTGTGTCTTTCCATCCTCGCTCTCAGGTCCTTTGCTCATAATATATTTCTGCGTCCCTTACCGTGGGGGAGAGGGGGGATGGAGAAGTAGAGGGATATTCTGAGCAGGGGTGGGGGGAGGGGGGGTTCAGACCCCTGATCCCCCTTGGTAGCGTTCCTGCTTCGTGCTCCACATGGAGCACGGAGAGGAAAAGAAGATGCCAATCAAGAATTGTCGGGAGCTTATTTCAAACATTGTTTAAATATTTTCTCACATGATCCTGTGCAGGGAGCACTACATTTCAGCCTTTCTCATAATAAATACTAATTAATCTTGTTCATTATTTATCTCCGAGATAATTGCAAGCAACCGGACATTCTCATGTAAAACTTGCCAAACTTGTCAAAGCCCACAAGGGAATGAGACTTCAAGACTGGAGAAAGAGTCACATTATAAATGATCACACTTACCCCGATGCCCAAATTTACGGTGTAAGTATGATAAGTATTCCAATGTCCAAGCTTGGCATGAATGAAACACCGAAAGGGACTACTTGGAAGAAGCATGGAACCTACATTGTCATTATATGAAAATAGGGATTTTATTATGTGGTACTGATCAAATAGGGAAGGTTGAATGAGGTGAGCCGAATTAAGTTCTAAGAGTACCTGTAAGTACTAGTAACTTCCCCATGGCCGATGACGCCGATAGAGCAACACCGGTGGCCAATACCGGTGGTAGCCAATACATCGATACAAACCTAGTCTAAACACTATATTCTAAGCCTGAAATAAGATTTTAGCATTGCCACTGACCTGGAGCTATGAATGGAAAGAAAGGGGAGTGAGGGCTTCTAGGAGCTCTTGCACGCCCTTGCCCTTGCCCTTGTCTCCCCTCCCTCCGGCTAGACCGAAGGGAGGGGAGACACTATTAGATATCTACGTCGTATAAAGCGCTGAGGTCGTAGCTCTTCTTTTAGGGAAGGTACTGCGTCGCCTTAAGGCTCATGTGGAAGCACGCTAGTAAAAGCAAAGTAGCAAAAATTTGGGGCGTAACAGACTCCTACGACAATGGAAGACTCGGCAAAACGTCATGCCCCACTTCCACCCTCAATAATGACTCTTACTCGAATCGAACATTTTCATGAAATAACGTCAACAATTTGGTTCCACTTTGTTCCAGGATGCTAGAATTGAACGGATTAAGCATAGAGAAACTTCCAGAGGGTGCGTTTGGGGATGTCTCCTTCCAAGAAATGTGGTTGCGGTATAACCAAGTCCTTGCAAGCGTCCATGCCACTGCTCTTCTCCCGTCGAAAACCCGGCTGGTGAAACTTTTTTTGGACTATGGAAACGTGAATTCCTTCCCGTTCGATATCCTCCCAGAGATGACGGTCCTGAAAGAACTGAAAATGGCCTTTAATTCTTTGACCGGAGTCCCCGTCCTACATAGCACCAGCCTGGAAATTCTCGATCTTGCCTACAATCAGATTCAGTCCTTGGAAGAAGGAGCCTGGTACTTGCCAAAACTCACAACTTTTCGTCTCGGTGAGAACATGTCTCCTTCATACCCCATAAATAAAAATATAACCAGAAACTCCCAGATTTCTACTACAATAGGACAGATCTGTCTATCTGCCTGTAATATTATAATGAAAAGAAATTGTGAGGATGTTGCGTAAGTAGGATTTTCAATCCAAGACTGAGAATTCCCGGTCATATTTATGTCATGCTGTTCTCATAGGGATCTATGGGAAAATGGCAAATATTGCTATAGCTTTATTATTTTCTTTTTTTCCCTTTTCATTCCCTCGGCTTCCTTTTCGCAATAGTTGGAAACGAACTGATGACTCTCCCAGAAGGAATGGTGTCCAACATGGAGAGATTGGTTTCCTTCGAATGTCAGATAAACCGCTTGGGGCCTACCCTCCCGAAGGACTTGCTGAATTTTGCCAGCTCCACTTTGAATTTAATTAACCTGGCTGGCAACGGCATCTCGAAATTGGAACGAGGCGCCATCACCGGTAATGCGTGATTGTTTCCTTAACCTTATGTCGACTTCATAGTTACTTGAATGAAGAGGGAATGTATTAACAGAAAGTGCTCTTTGTCGATATCCTCCAAGGTTTGGAGGTCAATACTATCATGGAACTGTATCAGAATTCCTTTGAACTACTGGATGAAGATTCCTTCCGACCAATTGTGGAATCCATCCTGTCAGGAAGCGGATATTTAGACTTGAATGGTCTGTACACAAAAAGGATCAATTTTACCCTGAGTGCATTTAAATGTTATTTGCTGATTTAAAAAAAATGTTAATGGAAAATAAATGCAAAGCAAGATAACAAAATATTCAGCTGAAGGTGAACCTAACCTTAACCCTACCAATACCACGCTTTTATTTGTTCTATGGAATACCAACGGGGGAGGGGGGTCTCGGATGCCCACTATTCAAAGTTAATAATTTATTTATGAAAATTTTGCGTTTTAGACCTTATACTCTATTTACACATCATACTAGAAGTACAAACAACTTTTTTCTTTCCAAACTGCTGTTAATTATACTGTACAGTACAGTAGTTTAGGCGGTGTGCCCGAAAATTCTCACCAAACATAAAATAAAAACTAAACCTTTTTTTCATGGCTAATAAAATTGGTACACAGAAACATTCCACCTCCCTTAGCTTCCAAAATAATCCCTGTTCGAATCTGTGCACTTCTGCAATCTGGAGGGCAACGATCGTATATTACTTCTGAATAAGTCTGTATCTTCTTTTTTTTTTAGACATGGTCTTACATATATTTGAGGAACTTCACCACTGATGAGGCGAATTCATCGAAGTTGTTCCTTCAACTAACCAAACTGATGATCGTATGAGTGGGTTATGTCTGGGCTATATGATGGGTGACTGGCAACAGTCTACTGAAATTTGCCGATAATTTGCATTGTTTTGAACGCTAGTTACAGATAGATACAGAATTCTACAGAATACAGTAACGACATAAACTACCCTAATGCTTTCTAATTTTGACTTTGTGCTGCCATAACTGCTGCATCTGAAGCCACATGTGCTGCCGCCAAATGGTTTCAGGAGAGATCCGCTTCCTGTTAACGAAGATATAGTGTAGTGGATGGTAAGTTTCCAAGAAAGTGTTCACAACCCATCCCGTTAAATGAAGGCAAATGTGATTCCATCCGATATACATAACTTAAGTCTGATCGATTGACTTATCGAGGAGAAGGACACATTAAGTCAGAATAGCAAAGAATACAGAAAGTCTTTAATCGGTGATCTTGATTCAATCTCCTATTATTGAACCGATTAACAAGAGGCTGCTGTAAAACAAAAGGGAGAATCTTTGCCATCAGTACAGGGTTTTGAGATCCATATACCACATCTTGTATGGTTATTATGGCAACATAATGTAACAAGTATGAAACATTAGGACAGATTATGTCGTTATCGTACAATAATTGCCCTCCAGATGACGGAAGTGCATCAATTCGAACAGTTATTATTTTATTAGCAAAGGGAAGTGCGAGGTTTCTGTGTACTGTCTTTGGTAGGGATCAAAACAATGATTTAGTTTGTAGATGATATTTTGCTGAAAATTTTCGGACACCCCTAGTAACATGAGAAGAAAGACAAACATTTATGAAAAAGTCTTTCAAGACTGTATTATTCCCAATCTTCTGACGCATCACATTCCACACCTGAAGCATAATAAACGATTCACATATCATAATAAGAGTACAAGTAACATATCCATTCATATTCTTAAAAAGAACTGGCAAGAACTAGTGTTAGTTCTTTAGAACTACCAAGGGGGGGGGGGATCTGAAAAGCCCACTGCTTACATAATAGTGTTATATCCACACTTCCAATGAAGTTTAACCTGTCAATTCCTAAAAGTACCAATGTCCATCCCATATTTTCCATATCTTCCTTTAGATTACAACTTTAGGAAAAGAAAATGATAAAACTTGAATTGTAGGCCTTGCAGGCCACCCCACCGTGGGAATTTCTAGGGTTAAAAGTAAAGTATGACGCACGAATATTCTCATAATTTGTATTCTTCGAGAGGTATACATGTTACGGGCCTCATTTGCTTTTTCTACGCAGGTAATCCTTTAACCTGCGGTTGTGACCTTGCCTGGCTGGTGATAAATGAGGGACTACGATTTGAAGTCAATGGATATTGTCGGGACAACGAAATTCGTCTAAGAGATCTGGATCCTGAGGATTTTTTAGAACCCTGCCCATAACATTGTTGATCCCCGAAACTAGAGAAGCCACCTGTGAAAGAAAATAAAATGTCTATTTTCCATCGTTTGGTGACAAGTTTTCTCAGTCCTTCATACCCTGACAACTCTCATGTCACTTGATTTGTACATTTACACATTCGCACAATGCTCGAAGTGATGTGCATTCCAAACCGAACGGAAAGAAAATAAAAATTTTTTTTGGGAAGTATGAAGTCAAAGTTGTTGCTGTGCCGGAACTGCGAAGCATTTTTCTTCTCTTTGAGAAATGATCGACAATAAACCCATGACCGGAAAGTTGATTCGGCTCTGATCTATTTACGACGTAATGATGACTTGAAACCAAATTTGAACATTTGAAATACGTAATTTAGACAACTGAGGACAATTGATCATTTTGTAATTGTCTCAGTTTTTTAAACGCCAACCATTCTTAAGATTGTGTTGCATCGTTCGTACGTGTGTGGAAACCGCAATTTGATCTTTGCCTGATCATACCGAGGGATTGAAGAGACATGTAGAGATGCCACTTTTTTCAATTTATTTGGGCAATCTATGGCTTAACATGTAGAACATACAGAAACAAAGACAAATGGTACAAAGGACAAACTTTTGGAGTTTAACATGTCAAAATTTGACAATTCAAGAAATTGACATCTCAGAAAGTTTAAATAAACAAGTAATTGAATTATGTAATAATAACATATCATGGACAACATTACATAATCATCGGCATCCATTTTTCCCTCAATTGAAAATGATCTGAAGGCACAGTTAGAAGCGTAAACGTAGCATACTTTTCTGCTTGAAATAACAACTTGATTTCTCTAGAAACACCTTAATCGTTGGCTTAGTTTTATTTAGGGAGCAGCAGTATATATAGTATTTGGCGTAACATATTATCGTATTCCAGATTCTATCTTCAGAGGTGCATCCTAACAGAATTGTCTTGCAGCTCAATGTTTTTGCATCTCTTGATGATGGAATTTAATCTCTAGTATGATTAATCATGTCATTCCAAAATGTCTGTACTAAGTTACATTTAATAAACAGATGCATCGTGGACTATTCTATAGACGCCTGCTTGTAACATTCCCCAGGCTGGTAGTCTAAACGACCTCCATCCATAGGAAGATAATAAAGATAATATTACCATTTCTTCGCTCGAGTTAAGATTCGCTTAGAGGCCCGGAACTAATTATTCCTTAATGAAATCAGCAGTTAATTTGTATTCAAAGAAGTACGTCGATAGGAGGACGGATATTTAAATTTTTCTACTCACCTTCACGCGCCTGCAATATAAATGTTAGACGGACTGCCACAGTTATTTCGACGGAAATGATAATTGCTTGTTATTCGTTCATCTCATGAGTCCTCCCATTTCCTTTTGGCCACCAAAGAAATTAAACCGTCCTCACTCCATCCACCACATCAGAGTTTCCTGGAAACCCCTTGGACTGGCTTACCTCTTCACAACTATTTATTTACGAATTCGAACGTCTTCTCTGTGGTGTCTGTGAGGAAAGAGCGGCCCCCGTGCGAGAAGGATTGGAGAGAAATTTCACCTGCCTCAAGTATTGACTCAGTTTAGCGGCCACTTTGGCGTCATCTTGCGTCCGTTATGAGAACCTTCCTTCTTTCGAGTGAATGTCAGATGGATAGCGCAACCACGCTGAAAGAAACCGTCTTTTTCGTGTTCAAGGAATGTCTTCCAAAAAGTCTTGCATTGGTAATCGACCAGCACCCAACTGAGAGCACAAAAGATGCTCACCCTTGGACGGTCGACGTCCTAAACCCACTTTCAACTAAGGTTGAACGTCCCCCAGAACTTTCTAGCGTTAATTTAGGACAGTCTATACTCTGACATCATTGAATACGAGGTAAGTGATGAAAACGACGAAAAGATACGATACCATATTAAAAAATTTTTTTTTTCAATAAACGACAAGAAACAACGGGCGAGTGACTGCTGCACGAGTTTATCAGAGGGTGTCGGGATGTTAATTGGTTGTTCGGAGAAATCGGAGGCAAAGTAGTGATAACTGTGCCTCAACAGAAAAATTTTCTTCAGGCTTTGCCTCCACAGCCACTTTGACGATGACGAAGCACAAGATGAAATTTTTTTTTAGTCTTTGCAGAGTTTTTTTTTTGCAGTACCGTACACTCTTAGAAAAAAGGGAGCGATTTCCGAAAAAAGGAGTGAAATTCGAGTTAGCGATATTATTCCCTAAAGACGAGGAAGTACAATCGATAATTACTCCTTTATATGAGCAGAATTCATTACTCTTTTAAGAGCGCGAAACGAAGGAGGGAAAGTTCTTTTCAAACTAGTAGAAAAAATAGTGGTTATTCTCAGAAAACAAACAGGTTTGCGGCATTAATTTCTTGCTTTTTTTGCTAGTAAAATCACTAACTCCGGTTTCTCTCTCTTTCTCAGAAATCGCTCGCTCTTTTCTAGGAGTGAATGCATGGCTACCTTCAAGAATGGGAATACGAACAGGAGACAATACATAGAGGAGACTTCTCTTGCAATTCCTGGATATTCTGTCCAGAAGATTCAAAGCACTGAAACCATAAAAGTACCTTCGCACAATTGGGTGAATATTGGAATATCATCCTTCAAAACGCATGGATTTTCATTTGCATAGACTAGGGCAAATAATTCCCCTTCTTATGGTAATGTTAATTACTCCCCCTTTTCTGCCGATACAAATGGCTCCTCTATGTAAGTTCAATCAGTTACAGCGTTACTACTGGAGATGACCCAGGCTTGGTGTCCAGTCATGATTGTATAGAATAGTGACGAAAGCAAAAGAGGGAGGAACGCTGCAGACACGGGACATACTTCCCTTCAAGCAACCACACCCCCCTGTCGTTTAGCTGCCTTGTCCCTACTGAGCGCCCCCTCCCCGCTTACAAGAATTCCTGTGTAAGCCATTGGTATGGAGTAGTTTCATTTAAATCAACATTCCCCCAAGAGGGTAATCCCTCCAATTCTATCATATGTAGCGCATGGTACATGATGGTATGGTGTGATGTTCGGCCACGCTCCCTCTCCTACAGCCAACAAGGGTCCAATGTGGAGTGTTGCCTGGGTTCCTGTCTATAAGTAATCCCCATCCTCCTAGAGGAGCATTCCACCCCATCTCAAAAACACAATGGATGAAACTTAATTGGACTCGGAATTCTGTCGGACAAATTGTGCTGCTCATTACATGTATCATGTATCATGGTGATATATGTTCCAGACATGATATATGTTCAAATTTCCAGACTTTACCAATAGAGAGTGGACCAAAAAAAATGAATAGGCTTTGATGACTAATTCACAAGAAGAAATGTTAAAAACCATTTGTGAGCAATCGATTTTGAGACATAAACTCTTTACTAAAGACAGTGAGAATAATTTAAGAAAATATGGCTTCCCGGTTGTTTTATTTTCTGGTTACTGCAGAATAGACTTGAGATTTAAAAGAATAGATTCCCATGCACTGCACACTCGTGCGGCCAAAGTAGGGTCTGCATTGGATTCCCACATTTGCGATTTGTGGGTCCCACTGTTGTGTGTGTGTGTGTGGTGGGGGGGGGGGGAGGGATGGTTGCTGATCAGGGAAATTACTTTAAAAACAGTTCTCACACTTTTTCATTATTCAGAAGATGAGGACAAGAAAAAAGGACCTGGAACATTTGGCGTAAATTATTTAGAGTATTTTTTAAAGAATTTTTTTTTAACATATGAAATGTTGAGGCATAATCAACAACCTTAGAAACAGCTGTCTGTTGAAACTATCTTTCACACATTATATTTTCAGGGGCATAATTTGGGCATTGAGTCTCCCTAGGTTAATTAATCTCTTATCTGAGCTTACCTTATTCCCACATACCCAATGATAATGAATAATGAATTTGTACTTCTGAATTTTCAGAATTTGTCTGCAACACAAACGAAAAATAAACGTTGTACTGGAGTGCAAAAAAGGGAGGCAATAGTACCCCCTGTGGTGAAATGCTACAGTAAGAAATTATTCTGCACAAAACTGAATCGGTCCCCAAGTAGCACATGGATTCAATGTTGACTCAACATCCAGATGCTGTATCAACATTGAATCAATGTCGATTCAATGTTACGTACTACTAGGGTCTAAGTCAACTAAAATTTAAAAGTAATGAACTTCGTCATACCTTTATTTCTACTTGAGAGGATTTGCGTTTTGCGCCTTTTTGTTAAAATACCTTCTGTCCTTTAAGTAAGAACAAAATTGAGTGAGTAAATATATTTAGCTCTAAGATTCTCCAATGAAACTGAAATGAGTGAAGCAAGGCAATATAGATCGAACGCGGAATTCCCTTCGTCTTATTCATTTTCCAGTTTTTAATTGGAAGGATTTGTGGATGTTACAGTAGCATGCAGAGATTTTGTATGAAACTGGAGACGCCGTATGTTGGTGCAGGGAAATTCAAGGAACAAACCTATGATATGGAAGGAAGGCTTTTAATAAACCCACTTTTTAAAATTTATTTTCATATCGTTACCCGCTACATGTTATAACCGCTATTACAACGAATAATTTCAAATCCTCTGTCACTAAGCTCATGCGAATGCGATCAATAATTAATTCCACTTTAGCAGCGATTGTAAGGATCATCCCGCATCTTGCCATCCGGAGTTCTGAATTTAGAGTGTTTAATCTGTTTAGTCAATTCTTGAGTCTAATATAAACGGACCTTAACCTGTTGAGGAGTGAGTTTTGGTCTGACCATTCTTAAAAATCAGACTATTTTGGCTTGGAATACATTTATGAGCGCGTTGCCCTTCCGCCTTCCTATGTTTGCCTCATGCTTCACACTGAGCTCATGACTTTCTTACGTGTTCTAATTTTTCCGTGTTCCTGTATTCCTCACGAGATTGCAGCCGTAGATTTCGTTTGTTTTGATGTTACATTGCCAGAAATCCTCTACATCTTGAATAATGTCACCTGGCACGTCAAGGTATTACAGCGAGTCCTTTGATATGCAATCAAACTGAAAAAAAACATGAATTTATTTAAATAATCGGGACAGGTACCGGCGTACCGTATAGTCGTACTGTTTGTAGCATTTTCGTTGGGCATTTTCAATTTTTCCGACATTTTCAATGATCAGCATAAGCACATCTCGTTTCGCTCGAAGAGCAAAACGAGCGAAGTGCGTCCATTGTAATTCTCATTGTAATGATTGCACTCGAGGTATCAAAGTTCAAATACTCACATTTCAGGGACTAATGTTGCCCCCTCCGACAGGGATGGGCGGATTTGATTATTTTAATTTCATGCTTGATGGCCTCCCTGAGCCATGAAAGAATTGCAAATTTCGAAAATCTACAGGGTGTCCCATTTAAGTGGAAACATATGGCAAAACTTATAGTTAAACTATATGCTCTACATCCCACTATTCTTGTCGATGCACTTAAGACGTTCTTTCCATTCATTCTGAACTTCTAAGACATTTAGCGTTATTTGAGAGCAGAATATTAAAAAACAACATAAATGCAAATGAAAAATTTTTCCTTTGTTTCATCTTAAGTGGGACACCCTGTCGATTATTTGGTTTTCAAGATAAGTCCATCGATTGCCCAAACCGAGCATTTTCTTTATATTTGCTTTCAAGGAGATCTTTTACCGCCAAATGCCTTTTTTTGTCAAAGGCACTGCCTCTTTAAAATTATCCAAAGACAAATCAGGTAGAAGTCTTGAAACCTATTGTCGTGCACGCAGCTGTTTGGATATTAATGTCGTCTCCTGTTTACTTGTCTACTTCATCATGGTAATGCAGTGCCGCAGCGACAGAGCCTAGAAATCCACTCGCGAGTCCATTTATTCCCGGTTCGAATCTCGCGGAGAAGTTCGGGATTGTTTAAATGCAGACGCAACGTCTTCACGTTCCTTGATGAACCTTAAAAGTAGGATGCAAAAAAATTCATGGAGATCGAGCATTTGGAGATGGAAAATGTACCAAAAAAGAGAATAAATACCACTCCACGATTGAATAACTCCACGAAAAAAAAATCCTTTCGGATTCCTATGTGAATGTATGGAAGCATTTTTGAACCACGATAAACATATAAAATCTTATTAATTACCTATGAGATCCTAGAGGAAGTTTATAATATACGTATTGGAATGTTTAGGAATCCTATAGATTTTTCCGGCTTCAAAAACCAACAGGATTCCTATAGGACCTCTTCCTTCAAGGTTCAAAGAATCAAGTGATCTCCACATTTTTCTCCAGGGAATCGCATGTAAAGAAAACATATTCCATTTTGAATGTTTTGATGCAGCAGTTCATATCGGTGATAGCTGAAAAAGAACTGCAGAAAATGTCGATTTGGCATCTTGGCCGAATTTACATTTTTTTGCTGATCGGACGCTATAAGAATGCCATGCAATTTTTCCTTATCGAAAGGACGGATCGCAGCAAAACCAACCACTTCGGTTTTCGGCCTTTCCTTTTTCCATCATTTTGAGAATTTGTTGGTTTCAAGAACAAAAGACGTCCTCTACCTAAGATCTATGGATAACTCCATTTGTTCCATTTGTTGTTTTCCTTTTTTGTTGGGATCTCGCGTCATCATTGTATTGGTACCGAAAAAACAGTTTATGTCAAATATTTGGCAGTATCAAATAACACATGATAAGAGCTCACTCTATCCCTAATACCGAAGTATATAATTAAAACTATGGGGGCGAGTGACTACTGTACGAGTTTATGAGAGTAAATTGAGATTTGAATTATGTTGTTGGTTAATAATACCAATGAATCGGAGATGAGGATGGTGATAACAGCGCCTAAATAGAAATGGTTTTCCAGGCTTTGCCTTCTCAGCTACTTTGACGATGCCGAAGCACAAGATGGATTTTTTTTTTCGCTGTTAAGTCCCGTTAACCTTTTTTTCCTTCCCTTCAAGCAACCACGCCCCCCTTGCCGTTCAGCTGCCTTAATACTGAGCGCTCCTTCCCCGCTTCCAACTATTCCTGCGTAGTCAGTGGCGTTTTTTACGGGGGGCAAAAGGGGCAGCAGCCCCCCCTGGCGCCCCTGGGACAGAGCTTGGCGCCCCCTTGGAGGTAATAATTTCCCCACCTGGTATCGCTCGGGTGGGGTTCCGAGCCCCGCGCTGTTGCCCTGCCCTCCCCCCGACCCCTCAGCCAAAATACGCCACTGTGCGTAAGTCATTGGTTTGGAGTAGTTCCATGATAAATCATCATTCCCTCAAAAGGATAATTCTTTCACCTTTGATATGTTGCGTATGCCAGTATGGTACATGAAGGAATGATGGTATGGTGTGATGTTGGCTCATGCTCCTTCTCCTACAGCTAACGTGGGTCCAATGTGGAGTGTTGCCTGGGTTCCTGTCAGCTATAACGAATCCCCATCCTCTCAGAGAAGTATGTCACTCCTCTCAAAAGCATAATGGTAGAAACTTAATTGGACGCAGAATTCTGTCGTGCAAGTGGAGCTCATCATTACACCTATCCAGGCATCAATGTATATATAAATGTATCATCATGTGCTGACCGCGACACAATGACATAAATCAGAGGAATTCCGGCCTGGGGATTTCCCAAAGTGCAACATCATCGTCATCTGCTGTTTTGAACGAGATTCCGGCATGTGCGGATTTCTCATCTCAAGGTTATCGTCCACGTTAAGCTCTCGCTTAATCATCTGTGTTGCATTCTTTCCTGGTATCCAAGCGACATTTTCTTCAGATTTTACTTGAGCAATTTGCGGTAGCTAGGGATAAAAATAATTGCAAGGTAAATAGCTTCTGATAAGGTTGCCACAACTGCAACAATGCGC
The DNA here is from genome assembly GCA_905338385.1 of Darwinula stevensoni. Taxonomy (NCBI): domain Eukaryota; kingdom Metazoa; phylum Arthropoda; class Ostracoda; order Podocopida; family Darwinulidae; genus Darwinula; species Darwinula stevensoni. The sequence goes on from CAJPEV010000044.1 coordinate 190,806, forward strand.
TAAAAGCTGACAACAGCCTGGAAGACGAATGTTAGCTCCCAATTGTTGAGGAATGTGCTTCCCGAGGCAGGCTTTAAGACTGCACCCAGGGTCAGGAATTGTATGCTTTCGTAAAGACACACGAAGGCACGATTTGATGTTGCTCTCAGATATAAATATAGGACTGTAGACCATCTGGAATGCGCTATTTGGCTAGATGAGAGCAAGATCAATTTGGAGGGCCGCATGAATGCACGCGAGACAAGGCCTAGGCGCATGCGCGAGTTGTAGTCGCTAGTCCAAGCCAAATGGAGCGTCATTCACAATTCAGTGTGTCAAGCATATTGAAAAGCATGCCCAGAAGAGTTGCGGCAAAGCTAAACGCTAACAGTAAAAGTAAACTAAGTGGAATATATTAGTGATAATGATTAGAAACCAAAATAGATAGAAACTGTTCCAACGGATGATTTCATTTAGTCTTCTATTACTCAGGATATTGCGAATCAATTAACTATCGGCTTGTGTCTAGTAAAAGATAAGCATTGGTATTTGAAAGGGGTATTGAGTTTCAGACACCGTATCTAGATAGAGAGGCATGGCATCACAAAGACAAAAGTAGGAAACATAAGGACAGTTTATGCCACATATAAGTTCACATTTTTAAGTAGTGTTTTTTTTTGGGAGGGGAGAGGTGAAAATTTCGTAGGAAGCCTTTCACCATATTTGCCTATTTTCTCTTCATTAATATAAAAAAATTGCAATAGGATATTTGCAAAACCTTTTGATTCCTCTTGTAGTCCTAAATTCTTGAGATGACTTGTGACTTTCTGATTCGTCCATGATGATCTAGGTGAACTTGGTGGAAGAACGTCGTCAGAAAACTTCGTTGTGACCAGGCAAAGAGGAAATCCCGGGAGGAGACTTGAGATAAAGAAACTCTCGGAGTTCATGTAGGAACATAAACATCTTCATTATCAAATATAAGAAAGTTCAATCATAATTGCAAATGGAAAACATTATCATTGCATTATCGAGAATAAATTTCAAGTTGGCTTAAAAACTGAGGCCGAAACAGAGCTGGCTTCATGGACGTCAATGATGAAGGAATTGAGTGCGAATTGACGTATTCAACGCTTCTGCGCTGATGATACGAGGTAAAATTAACAAACGAGGAAACATTTCAATATCTTTCCTGGTGACTTGGTTTTAAAAATACCAAAGCTTCAATGTACATCAATCCTATGGAATGAGAATGCTCCTAATCGATTAATTAGCCCAATACAAAATAATGCAAATTCTAAACCGAGCGACATTTCCGGCCATAACTGCTTTAATTAGTTGAGGAAAGCCTGAAGCGTAAATCCTGCGCTTGAATACCAAGAAAACATGCAACAGGTGTGACTCACCAGTCTGGCGCCAGCGATAGAAGCGTACAGTGTGAGAAACCTACATCTGCTGGAATCCCGTTAGGGACACGCAGGCACGTCGGAGTGCCGCCCTTTGTGTGACGGTGTGCCTGTGGGACGTTTGCACATGCTGAAATGAATTTCGTGGAATCGTAATATGTTCGGATCTCTTTTTGAAGCTGGACAACCTCTTGATTTACTCCCAACAGGCCTATTAAATGGAAAAGAATCGCAATATGTTCGGATCTCTTTTTGAAGCTGGACAACCTCTTGATTTACTCCCAACAGGCCTATTAAATGGAAAAACTGAAATTCAATGTTTCGTGAGGTCTTTTTCTTTTAGTAATAAAATCATAGCAAACAAGAGAAATTCGAAGAAACGAGAGGGGAAGGTAAATCAGAAAAAAAAGGAAGGAAAGCATAAAGTCATAAAATGAAACTGGTGGATAATGATGATAAACAAGTTAGTAAACATCAGATTTATCTTTTAAAAAATTCGAAGAGAAGTGAAAAGGATAATTTCCTTTCTCTTGAACCCCCATCCCCATTCAAAAGTGCTGAGGTCTGAGAACAGGCCCAAGAGTGTCTCAAGTTGTCTCCGATCCTCGGCCACTAATGTTGAGCAGACGGAATGCTGAGGTTCGAGAATCACAGCGTGACAACTTAATTGGTCGGCTGATGGTCGTCGTGGACTGGGCGACTCGATTGGGAGTGGTTCGGAGGTCATGGCGCTGTTGTCGCCTAACAACTGGATTAGCGATGTCTCTGCCAGCTATAGCTGTTCGATCCGAGAGGCCCTCCCAGACCCTGGCAATCCGCATAATCAGGACGCAGACAAACTTATCATTCACCTGAGTTTAACTGTGAGATATGTATATGCGGTCTGAAAGTTATCCGCTTTGCACAGGAATTTTCATCCTTTCCCCTGTAAAAAAAAAAAAAACTTTGTATCAGCAGTTTTTATTCGCAATCCAGTTCTTTCGATCACTGTTCAGAGTTCATGGTCATAAGTGAAAGTGGGGCGCTCAACGCCCTCTTGAATTTGGTTTTTTTTTTTAAATAGAAATTGCGTAACAGGAACTTTTGAATGAAGTCGCATGACTCGGTATTCGTGGAGGTGCTAGTGCAGATGCAGGTCGCTGAAATCGGTCAAGCTGTTGAAACAATTGGAATTTTGGTGCTAATGCAGCAGTTAAATATTGATATCTCATCAAGCCATTGAGTATCAATCTCAAAATTGGTATCGTTAGTAGTGGCAGACCATGCATGCATTTTCGAATAAAATACTAGAACAAAGAATTGGAGAGGTGGTAAGTGTAGTTATTGGCCACTGAACTAGGTCAAACAGTTTGGTTAAGTGGAAGTTAGAATCCTTCCCTAAATGGATCCATATAGTTTGTCCTTTCTTTACTGGACCAGTGCATGTGCGTTCCTGGAATCCCGATGCTTTGGGATTCCCTTTTGGTTACGTAATAGATCCGGATTCGGCGAATTGGTGGTGATACTGATATTCGTAATGTTCAACACCAGTTGCATGACAGGAGCACTCATTCAATAAAGTTCCTTTCTATTGTCTTGAGAACTAGCAGATTGGTTTATGCAGGATGGGAAGTCATTAGAGAGGAGTAACCAATGTTCTAAAATGGTCATCTCATTGACCAACGGAATAAAAGGGAAAGGAATAATTGTCATGAACATAGAGCATAGCCGAAGCAGCAAATGAGCGATCTCGAAAACATTCAACCTCTGTTCAAGGAGGTTTTGGAAGGTTTCATGTTCTCGTTTGAGCAGCTATTGGACGCTCAGATAAGGTGCCGTTTGATCACCAATCTTATTTTCTTCATGACTTTTCTAGACATCAGCATACTCTGTCCCGAATAATTTTGGAGCCTTATTCAATTTGTAGCTTCTCCTAATTAGTTCAGGCTATCGCTGTGCACTTTTGAGGGCTGACTAAGACATCAAATGGGCACATACGCGCAAAGTTGAATCAAAATCCATCAATTCACTTTGGAGATGCAGCAGCTTATTCTAAGTAAGGTTGCGGCGAACCATTCCCGCCGGCTGCACTCGGCGCGTGCACAGCCAGCCAGAGAGGAAACTCATCGTTCGTTCCCCCGTTGCAGGAGAATGCGAAAGGTACAGCCTTGGTAGAAAGGTAGAGTCTTGGATTTAGACCAATGTCACGTGCCTGTTCAGAGAATGTCGGCGGGCACTTCGAGCACATCATCCGAGTGTCAAGCAGGAAAGATTACTGCAGCTATCTTGGTCATGCACATCATGTCAACCATCCTGTATGAGGCTCAATACTGAAATTGGACTAATGCGCCAGTACAGTTCTGGCAGCACTCCTTTACTGTCGTCACGCTCTGAATCACCTGTACTTCAAGAACCAGTGAATGGATATTGTTATGACTTTGCACGCATGTGCTCATTTGAAGCATTAGTCAGTCAACAAAGGCGCACAGCGATAGCTTGAACAAATTTTTTGGGACAGAGTGTTTAACGTTAAATAAAATGCTTTCTTTGAGATCTGTATTCGTCGTTCGGGGCAGCAGGTTCAAACAACAAACTAGGTTCGCTTAACCGAAGCGAGATGACACCTAATTCGTCACTATAGTGAGTCAATACCTGATACAGCAGGAATTGGCAACTGGAATTGGTCTTCATTACTTTTCACATTAAACCTATTCTATTGTTAATGAAGTGCTCTTTCCAAAGGAACTATTATTCTCCAGTCGGAAATATTTTGAATGAATGAGGAGGGTAACCTGGTGGGATCGTATTTTATTTTTAGGTGCCCATGAGAATGTTTAAGATACAGGATGTTCCCAAAATACGTTGACAAATTAAAATACAAAATTTTTCATGGAAAAAAATTCAAAGCAAGGACTTCCATGGAATCATGAGCCTCGCTGAGGTACATGTGCATGATATGAGTGGGATATTATTAATATCTTTCAGTTCCTGATAGAATTTACTACAACAGGAAACTGCTTTAAACTTGAAGTTTTGACTCCCATTACCTCTGTATTCCCTCAAGGGCTGCTAACTTTTTCCCCTATCATTGTGCTTCATGGGCGTAAATCATAACCTATGACAGAAACCCTTTATGGATTAGTACCTCAGCAGGGCCGCATTAAGAGGTTGCAGGGCCTTGGGCAAGTGGATTCTTGGAGCTACCCCCCCCTCCCCCCCCACACTACTTCCCACTTTACGCAAATACCTACTGTAACGTTTTTCATTTCCTTCGATGGCCCCTTGGAAGAGTGGGGCTCAGGGCAACAGCCCTCTTTGCCCCCCCCCCCTTAATCTGGCCCTGACTTTATGATAAAACGTATCAGGTCAAGGATTAATGGATTAATGTTGATTATATTTAACCTGTGACAGCAAATGCTAAATTTGATTTTCAAAGGCTCATGAAAAGCGAAGCCCTAGACTGAAAGAAACTTCATAACTGCCCTTCCAGGCTGTCTGGATGCTCCAAATAGAAACCTCAGCCCATCGATTACTTACTATATAATCAATTTTGGCCTTAAGAAATCCCTCTGGCAAAAAATGAAGCATTTTCGTAGTAAAAACAGCGTCTATCTGAATGTTTCCAGAAAAAATAAGCGCATTGAAGCTTGCGCGCTTGGCTCCCCCCAACTCATTTTTTTTTGCTTCCTGCAGCCAGATGTCTCCAACTTAATGCACCCAGCGAATAGACGATGACCTCAAGTTTTCCTCCCACGCACAAGCGACAGAATTCTAGGTTTCATTCGTCCTTCGGTTGCAAGTAGGACTTCGCGCGTTATTCTTCCATTTTATGCGGTGCTGATAAGACCCCAGTTAGAATATTGCATACAGTTTTGGAGGCCTACAAATGAGGGCGATTTGTTGGCGCTCGAGGGGGTACAAAGGAGGGTTACAAGAATGATTAAGGAGGTTAGGGGACTTCAGTACTTCAGTACTAGAAGCGTTTAGAAGTGCTGGGACATTACTCGCTCGAGAGAAGCTTAAGGAGGGGTGATCTCATCCAGGCTTTCAGGATAATTAAAGGAATAGATAATGGCGAGTGTGGTAGGTTTTTCCAGTTCGATGGAAGCAAGCGAACGAGAGGTAATCAACTAAAGTTGCGTAAACCGCAGGTGCGACTCAGGTCGAGACAGGAATTCTTTACTTGGTGTGGTGAACGCGTGGAATGCGTTAGATCACGAAGTAGTGGCTGCGTGTGACTATCTTTAAGAAGAAACTGGATGCTTTTATGGACATGCAGAAAGGTGGGCAATATTGAAGATTGGGGTTAGGCAGTAAGCAACTAGGATAGGCTAAAAAAAAATCTCCAAAACATAAAAATATTTAGCTTTAAGAGGATTAGGCCTACTCAAAAATTAAGAAACGCTTGACCTTGACACATGATCTCGAAATAGGTGTAATTGTCTCTTGATGTCACTAACTACCTTGAACCTTGAATCTCCATCGTCACTTCTAATGCCTAGCCACAGAATTTTCTATTGTGAAACATAGGATGTCGCATCGCAGGTTGAGATATCTAGGATCGAATCAGACTATTTTAACTGAAGAAAATTCTGAGCCACGTTGACCATTCCTCTTTCCCTTACTTGCCTCATGCTTCACACTGAATTCATGACTTCTGTACATTTATTCACCATCAGATATCAGCAAATGTATGTTCCCATGGAAGGGCGATTATTAGTTCATGCATCACTTATTCACATTAGACCGTAAGCTCTTGAATGACTCACGATGGCTGAATGTGAGCACCTGCATATGTCCCCAGGGAAAAAATGAGCAGGTGGGGCCCTCCTTTTCCAAGAAAATGGATAGAGATACTGCTAAGGTTGTGCAGGTGGCTCGATTCCTATGCGAAATTTCCGCCTCAAGTCAGGGATATATAACTGAAGTCACGGAGCATTGACCTCAGATCACTTCTTACCTACAAAGGTTTTCACAGATTCCTGGAAATATGAAGAGCGGATTCCCTATCACGACCTGGCTCCTCTTTCTCTTCACTGTTGGTAGTCGCGGGTTGAACCTTTGTCCGCCATATGACGAAATTTTGCCGTGTGGTTGCTATCCTCACGCGATTGCAAGCATAGATTTCCTTTGTTATGATGGAACAGAGTCAGAAATCCACCTCGCCTTCAATAATGCCACCTGGGACGTCACGGAATTACGGTGAGTCTCTTGACATATACACAAGCTACTAATATATAAATCTACAAAAATAATCAGGACAGATACCGGCATTCTGTATAAGCGTGCTGTTTGTAGCATAGTCGTTGGACAGTCCAAACATTTTTAATTATTAGAATTAACACCTCGTTTTGCTCGAAGGAATCCTCCATTATAGCTTGTCTTTGCGGTAAGGATTGCACTCGAGGTATCAAGGTTCCACTAATCAAACTTCAGGGACTAAGGTCTCTCTTGATGAACTATGAGAGAATTTTAAAATTCGAAGTTATATGGGGTGCATTACATATTTAAATGGAAAGCATATTGCTCACATTTATGCTATATGCTCTACATGTCCACCATTGTTATTGATGAACATTTTCTAAGACCTTTGGCGCAATATGAGAGCAGAACATTAAAGCAAAATTAATAATTATTCTCTTGTTTCCTCTTTAATAATCTACTCCCAACTTACTCCTGCTTTGGTTTTCGAAATATTTCCATGGACGCCACCAAGGTAAATCGAAGACGCTCTAGCTCTCAGGTAAGGAAGACCCAAAGGAACAATGATAAGCTGTGATGAAGTCATCTTTATCCACGCTGAGGGTCCCGTTCTTCCTACTTTGCATTGAGATGCCTGGGTGTTCGGTCCCAAGCGCCTCGAATAGGAGCAGAAATGGGCTCCATTTATTCAAGGTTTCCTTATATTCGAAAAAGACGTGATCATTGAGTCTTACGTTGGAAAGCGCTGGTCATGGAGGCCATGGATTGAAATAAGCTTTGAAATGCTCTTCTTGTTCGGGCTTAGGCATTGATTTTCATTGCAGTATTTTTTTTTATGGATTGCACTTAGCTTTTAAGTGCTTTTTTTGTTCCGGTCTAGGCCTTGTTGATCTTATTCATTGCAGTTTTAATGAGATTTATTTTCTTGTGGCAGTTGAGTGTTAAACATTTATTCATGGATTGGATAGTATCTGTAGTGTAGCCTTATAATTTGTCAAATGTTTTGTTGCTTGCTGCTTGTTACTTTTGCTATTTTATTTGATCTGAATAATTTTTTCAATTTCACTGTGATAGATGATCTGATGAACATCTATCATCTATTGACCATGGAATATTTCTGAGGCAGGTGTAAACTATGGAGTAAGAGGAAATGTACTTTAAAAGTTTGTAAATACTGAAGAACAGGCAACATATAATTACTAACAGTGCTTGCAAATTGATCCATTAACAACTGAGTGTGGGGCACCTTAGAGTTCAGTGTAGTACCAGGAATGGAAAGAAAGAAGAAAAGTAGTGCAAGGTTGTATTGCATCATTTAGATGTCCCTAGGGCATCAAAGTGTTACAAATCCATTTCACTCCTCATTAGATAGCATGGTGCTCCTATTTACATCCTACCAACTTTAATTTTTCCAACCACAAACCCAAATTTACGGTGTAAGTGTGATAAGTATTCCTATGTCCAAGCTTAGCATAAATGAAACACCGAAAGGGACTAGTTGGAAAGAACATGGAATCTACATTGTCATGATATGAAATTAGGGATTTTATTATGTGGTACTGATCATATAGGGAAGGTTGAATGAGGTGAGCCGAATTAAGTTCTAGGAGTACCAGTAAGTACTAGTAACTTCCCCATGGCCGATGACGCCGATAGAGCAACACCGATGGCCAATACCGGTGGTAGCCGATTCATCGATACAACCCTAGTCAAAACACTTTATTCTATGCCTTAAATAAGATTTTAGCATTGCCATTGGCCTGGAGCAACGAATGGAAAGAAAGAGGAGTGAGGGCTCCTAGGACCTCTTGAACCTCGTCGCCTTCGCCCTCTCCCTTGGGTCGAGAGCCGACTAGACTGAAGTGTGGGGAGACACTGTTAGACATCTATAAAGCTCTGAGGTCGTAGTTCTTTCAGGGAAGGTACTGCGCCCCCTCAAGGTTCTTCCAAAAAAACCTCACCCATCCACACGGTGGAACGAGTGTGGAATGGCACGGATATCATGAGGATGGCTCTTAGTCGCGTGTGGAATCAATGTGGAAGAGGGTGGAAAGGGTATGGAGAGAGTGTGGGGTCATTGAGGGGAATAGGTGTGCACATGGTGAGGAATGGTAAGGATGAGGAAAGGAGGGGTAAAATCAGGCGATTCATGTTGACCTTGAGATTGGATCATTTTTATTTTCTCAGTATCTTATTTTTTAATACTTTTATTTAATTTCTCATCCGAATCTGGTGATTCATTTCAACGATCCTAAAAAAATGAAGTGTAAAAAAGAGAAATACTCAGCCAAAGGAAATTTCATTACTTTAAACAAATTTCATGGTAAATTGTGGACAACCGTCACTACACTCACTTGCGTAGGGTGCAGCTCTATGCTTCTCCTGTCGCAGGATGCTTGCTAACAAGGATCGACGGAAACCTTATAGGAGTGGGATCACAAATTCAATCTGAAAGCAATGTAGAGTGCGTTTCGTTACTTGGGGTCCATGAAACCAGAGGGCCTTAGCTTCTTGTGCAGAGCGCAACAGCGCCATCTCTAAAGGCTCCCTTCCCGCGAGTGCACTGCAAAGTTCGAATGCCTAACGCAAATGCCTGCAATTTTTTAACCTTATCGGGGTGGCATCCGAAACGAGCAATATCAATATAGCTGAAGAAGCGCAGACAGTACTTTCGTCGGACTTTAGCACCCTTTACACAAAAATCCCCTTGGACCTTCTGCATGAAACGCTGGTTGATCTGCTTCGAGAATTTTTGCGATAATGTTTCTAATGATGTAACCAGACCTTAAGAAAAGTTTAAAGGAATTTTGCTCGGATGTCTCATTAAAATAAGAGTACCCACTATTACACAAAGCGATCAGCCAGAGAACCTACCGGACGAAGGACTCTGTGGGAATAGGGCTAGCCTCTGAGTCATAGGCCTGGGTTAGTCCCTGGTCTAGAACAGATTGCAGGGAATGGGCGTAGGCCACTCGCCTTTTATAGTCAACTGCGCCTCTCCGCTTTCACTGCCTTCTTCTTTCCTGTTCTTATTTTTTTTCCGATCAGGGGACAGTTAAGTCGGTTGATTTTGGTTTGTTTCCACAGGTTCGGATTAAAACACGTGATCCAATTTACCCAGTGAATTCTCTCCGTTTTTGTGGAATTTACTCTTTTTCCACTTATTTCTTATCGAACCATTGATTGCGAATAGATCTTTCGGGCACAGATTCCACAAAAGCTTAACTTCATTGCTGTCGGTTAGACGTTGTCTGCTCTCCCGAGCATCGTCAATTCCATTTTCACAGGATACTTTGCACTGGTGTGCGCACAGGGTGTCCACTTCCTATGGGAGTCGTATCAGCGTGGCCAAAAACAAGGGCTTAAGTGGTTAAAAACTAATGTGTTTACCCTTTTCCTCATAAGGAAATTCCACACCCAACCAAATCCACACGGGCGGACCACGTGCGTTTCACACGTGTGGAAAGGGTGTGAACTTTTTAGAAGGGTGGAAGCACGCTAGTAAAAGCAAAGAGGCAAAATCTTGGGGCGTAACAGACTCCTACGACAATGGAAGACACGGCAAAACCTCATGTCCCACTCTCACCCTCAGTAATGATTCTTATTCGAATCGAAAATTTTCATGAAATAAAAACTTCAACAATTTCGTTGCACCTTGTTCCAGGTTCCTAACAATGAACGGATTAAGCATTGAGAAACTTCCAGAGGGTGCGTTTGGGGATGTCTCCTTCCAAGAAATGAGGCTGCAGTATAATGAAGTCCTTGCAAGCGTCCATGCCACTGCTCTTCTCCCGTCGAAAAACCGACTGGTGAAAATTTTTTTGGACTATGGAAACGTGAATGCCTTCCCGTTCGATATCCTCCCGGAGATGACGGCCCTGAAAGAACTGAAAATGGGCTTTAATTCTTTGACCGAAGTCCCCGTCCTACGGAGCAACAGCCTGGAAATTCTCGATCTTGCCTTCAATCGGATTCGGTCCTTGAAAGAAGGAGCCTGGTCCTTGCCAAATCTCACAACTTTTCGTCTCCGTGAGAACATGTCTCCTTCATACCCCATAAATAAAAATATAACCAGAAACTCCCAGATTTCGACTTCAATAGGACAGATCTGTCTTTCTGCCTGTAATATTACAATGGAAAGAAATTGTGAGGATGTTGCGTAAGTAGGATTTCCAGTCCAAGATTGAGAATTCCCGGTCATATTTATGTCATGCTATTCTCATAGGGATCTATGGGAAAATGGCAAATATTGCTATTGCTTTATTATTTTTCTTTTATTTCTTTTTCATCCCCTCGAATTCCTTTTTCTCAACAGTTGGAAACGAACTGATGACTCTCCCAGAAGGAATAGTGTCAAACATGGAGAGATTGGTTTCCTTCGAATGTCAGATGAACCGCTTGGGGCCTACCCTCCCGAAGGACTTGCTGAATTTTGCCAGCTCCACTTTGAATTTAATTCACCTGGCTGGCAACGGCATCTCGAGGTTGGAACCAGGCGCCATCACCGGTAATGCGTGATTGTTTCCCTAACCTTATGTCGACTTCATAGTTACTTGAATGAAGAGTGAATGGATCTATAGAAAGTGCTCTTTGTCGATATCCTCCAAGGTTTGCAGGTCAATACTACCATGTGCCTGCATCAGAATTCCTTTGAACTACTGGATGAAGCTTCCTTCCGACCAATTGTGGAATCCATCCTGTCAGGAAGCGGATATTTAGACTTGAATGGTCTGTACACAAACAGGATCAATTTTACCCTGAGTGCATTTAAATGTTATTAGCAGATTTAAAAAAAAAGGTTAATGGAAAATAAATGCAAAGCAAGATAACAAAATATTCAGCTGAAGGTGAACCTAACCTAAACCCTACCAATACCACGCTTTTATTTGTTCTATGGAATACCAACGGGGGAGGGGGGGTCTTGGATGCCTACTATTCAAAGTTAATAATTTATTGATTAAAGTTTCGCGCTTTAGGCCTTATACTCTATTTACCCATCATACTAGAAGTACAAACTTTTTTCTTTCCAAACTGCTGTTAATTATATTGTACAGTATAGTAGTTTAGGCGGTGTGCCTGAAAATTTTCCGCAAACATAAAATAAAATCTAAATCATTTTTTTCATGGCTAATAAAATTGTTACACAGAAGAATTACACCTCCCTTAGCTTCCAAAATAATCCCTGTTCGAATCTATGCACTTCTGCAATCTGGAGGGCAACGATTGTATATTACTTCTGAAGTCTGTTTCTTCTTTATTTTTTTAGACATGGTCTTACATATGTTTGAGGAACTTCACCACTGATAAGGCGAATTCATCGAAGTTGTTCCTTCAACTAACCAAACTGATGATCGTATGAGTGGGTTATGTCTGGGCTATATGATAGGTGGCTGGCAACAGTCTACTGAAAATTGGCGATAACTTGCATTGTTTTGAAGGCTAGTTCCAGATGGATACAGAATTCTACAGAATACAGTAACGACATAAACTACCCTAATGCTTTCTAATTTTGACTTTGTGCTGCCATAACTGCTGCATCTGAAGCCACATGTGCTGCCGCCAAATGGTTTCAGGAGAGATCCGCTTCATGTTAACGAAGATATAGTGTAGTGGATGGTAAGTTTCCAAGAAAGCGTTCACAACCCATCCCGTTAAATGAAGGCAAATGTGATTTCCATCCGATATACATAACTTAGGATATTAGGACAGATTATGTCGTTACCGTGCAATAATTGCCCTCCAGATGACGGAAGTGCATCAATTCGAACCGTTATTATTTTATTAGCAAAGGGAAGTGCGATGTTTCTGTGTATCGTCTTTGGTAGGGATCAAAACAATGATTTAGTTTGTAGATGATATTTTGCTGAAAATTTTCGGACACCCCTAGTAACATGAGAAGAAAGACAAACATTTATGAAAAATTCTTTCAAGACTGTATTATTCCCAATCTTCTGACGCATCACATTCCACACCTGAAGCATAATAACCCATTCACATATCATAATAAGAGTACAAGTAACATATCTATTCATATTCTTAAAAAGAACTGGCAAGAACTAGTGTTAGTTCTTTAGAACTACCAAGGGGGGGGGGCGGCGGATCTGAAAAGCCCACTGCTTACATAATAGTGTTATATCCACACTTCCAATGAAGTTTAACCTGTCAATTCCTAAAAGTACCAATGCCCATCCCATATTTTCCATATCTTCCTTTAGATTACAACTTTAGAAAAAGAAAATGATAAAACTTGACTTGTAGGCCTTGCAGCCCCCCCCCCTCCCGTGGGAATTTTTAGGGTTAAAAGTAAAGTATGACGCACGAAGATTCTCATATTTTGTATTCTTCGAGAGGTATACCTGTTACGGGCCTCATTTGCTTTTCCTACGCAGGTAATCCTTTTACCTGCGATTGTGACCTTGCCTGGCTGGTGATAAATGAGGGACTACGATTTGAAGTCAATGGATTTTGTCGGGACAACGAAATTCCTCTAAGAGATCTGGATCCTGAGGAGTATATACAACTCTGCACATAACACTGTTGATCACCGAAACCAGAGAAGCCACCTGTGAAAGAAAATAAAATGTATATTTCCCATCGTTTGGTGACAAGTTTTCTCTGTCCTCCATACCCTGACAACTCTCATATCACTTGATTTGTACAGTTACACATGCGCACAATGTTCGAAGTGATGTGCATTCCAAACAGAATGGAAAGAAAATAAAATTTTTTTTGCGAAGTATGAAGTCAAAGTTGTTGCTGTGCCGGACTTGCGAAGCATTTTTATTCTCTTTGAGAAATGATCGGCAATAAACCCATGACCGGAAAGCTGATTCGGCTCTGATCTATTTACGACGTAATGATGACTTGAAACCAAATTTGAACATTTGAAATACGGAATTTAGACAACTGAGGACAATTGGTCATATTGTAATTCTCAGTTTTTTAAACGCCAACCATTCTTAAGATTGTGGGGTAACGTTCGTACGTGTGTGGAAAGTGCAGTTCGGCCTGTGCCTGATCATACCGAGGGATTGAAGCGGCATGTAGAGATGCCACTTTTTTTTTCAATTTAATTGGACAATCTATAGCTTAACATGTAGAACATACAGAAACAAAGACAAATGGTACAAAGGACAACCTTTTGGAGTTTAGCATTTCAAAATGTGATAATTCAAGGAATTTATATCTCAAAAAGTTTTAATAAACAAGTAATTGAATTATATAATAATAACATATCATGGATAACATTACATAATCGTCGGCATCCATTTTTCCCACAGTTGAAAATGATTTGAAGGCACAGTTAGAAGCGTAAACGTAGCATACTTTTCTGCTTGAAAAAACAACTTGATTTTCTCTAGAAACACCTTAATCATTGGCTTAGTTTTATTTAGGGAGCAGCAGTATTCAGGGTGGCCAAAAAAATTCCGCCCCAATTTTTAATTGCACATAACTCAAAAACTATTAAAGCCACAGGCTCGAAAAAAACCAGCAAATTAAAGCTTGTCCCTTCCTCTTTAAAATAGTCTAAAGGTTCATTGCAATACGTGCCAAGGCATGGCCGCCATGGCCATTTGAATCAACCATGACCGAAAAAAAAGTTGCAAGGTGTTGCTACTGTTACAGGCGCCTTTGTTTCTGTCCTGCTGTGAAGAGGGGAAGACACAGTTCAATGGCTGGCTACTTTTTCACCTCCCACCCTCATCACTTTGATAACCCGCGGTGGACACTTGTCATTTTTGGCCCTGAGGAAGAAAATTGAAAAAATTGAAAGTGAAATCTGACGCTCTGATGAAGCATGTACACGGCAATTTCTCGTGGAAGAGAGAGCAAACATCTTTGCTGCAGGATCGCAATGCGAAGTGAGCTAAGCGTCTCTGTTAAAAGCTTGGAGTGCTGGGGCTGGACGGCTGTTTATGCACGTTTCAGTATAAAAATGATGTGGTATTAGGAAAAAATGACTGGGGAGGGTGAAAAAGTAGCCAGCCATTGAACTGTGTCTTCCCCACTTCACAGCAGGACAGAAACAAAGGCGCCTGTAGCAGTAGCAACACCTTGCAACTTTTTTTTTCGGTCATGGTTGATTCAAATGGCCATGGCGGCCATGCCATGGCATGTATTACAATGAACCTATGGACTATTTTAAAGAGGAAGGAACAAGCTTTAATTTGCTGTTTTTTTCGAGCCTGTGGCTTCAATAGTTTTTGAGTTATGTACAATTAAAAATTGGGGCGGAATTTTTCGGGCCACCCTGTATATAGTATTTGGCGTAGCATAGTATCGTATTCCAAGTTCAATCTTCAGAGGAACATCCAAACAGAACTGTCTTGCAGCTCAATGTTTTTCTATCTCTTGATAATGGAATTTTATCTTTAGTATCATGTTATTCCAAAATGTTTGTACTAAGTTACATTTAATAAACAAATGCATCATGGACTCAGTTTCTTCTTTGCATAAGGAGCACAAGGAATCATTGGAAATCTTCATTTTTATTAGGACACTTTTTGTTGGCAAAATTCTATTGATCAGTTTTATTTGGAACCACCTGATTCTCTTCTTAATTTTCACTGGCATGGTCTAAATGAAGCTCCATTCCTCTTCTGTTATACTTGTTCTTAATTCCTTGTTCCAATTTTTTTTAAATATTTGTAAGTGATTTCTTGATATTTCTAAGATGTTTTTCAATGGACTTCACACCTTTCCAGAATTCCAAAATTTCCTTAATGAACGTAGGTCTCTTAGGGAAGGTTTGATTTCCATTTTCATTCATATTCCTCCGTCTTGAACCTTTTTTAATAGCTACTATTAAGCTGTTAAATTGGAGGAAATTACTGTGAATGTGAGGGTATCGATATGTGAATTCCTGAAAAGTATAGAATCGGGAACCTTCTTCAGTGAAGAGATCTCTCACTGTTTTAATTCCAACTTGATAACATTTTTCTAGAATACTGGCTGACCCTCCACGCGGAAGAGGGTGTTGCACCAAATCGGGCAGTCTGCTGCTACTTCCACTTGTTCCATGACAGAACTAGAAATTTAGCCCAGGCCTTATTGTTATCAGACCAAAAATTATTCACTGAGAGATTGAAGCAGGCATCCCATGCACCCCCTAGTTGCATCGAGTCGACATCTGGCCCAAGGGGTATTTGCTGCTCTATTAATTTCACCAAAAACTCGGTTTTCAGTAGGGATTTTCTCCACCATGTTACTCTAATGCTATCTATTAGGTCTCTCACATTCATCATTTCCATACCTCCTACTTTCCCCAGTAAAGGGCGGCACCTGTACTCTGACATGTACCAGCGCCGTCTATTAATAGGGTCAATAGTTCATGTACTGGCAGCACCCGTAATGCGTGCGCTATTGAGCACCGAAAGCCTTGACCTCGTACCCGCTTTACCCAGTAACATAGATTCACGAAACTTTTCGGATAACAAGATGTTCCTGCTGGGAAGTTTCTGGTGGGCTTTCGAGGATATGAGCAGAATGGAAACGCTGGTATTCACCGCTACATCTGAGTGATTTTGACATTTCCGCGCTAATTTCAACATTTGACCTCGAATGAACCTCATCAGAGATCAAACACCCATGCGAAAATGTACCTCCATATCTCAGGGCTATTCAGTTAAGAAACGCTCAAGATCGATCCAAAAGTTCCCTCTCGATGGTGACGTCCATATGCCGCGTAAATAATCAATTTTTTTGTGCCGTTTCGCAGCACATCTACTTTACCCCTTGACATAAGCAGCCTATACAAATCTTCTTGAGCGTGAAGATACAATGCTGGTAAGTTTTTACTGCAGTTTCAACCATGTCAACCCCTTAAAAACGCCAGTTTTTAACGGGTTGTTCGGTTGTAAACGTACTTTCAAGTGTAGACGGAATTGACCTTTTTCCGGTATTGTGTGCATTTGACCTCGAATGGTGGTGCTCAGAGGTACGCACAATATAAACCTCCACTACTCAGGAATATTGTCAAATTCTCATTGGGAACGGTTTATAACTATTCTCTTCCAGCTGGGGTCCAAATACCAATAATTTTTACTTTTTTTAACCTCATATCTCACGAACGAGGTCGAGTTCGACCTGGCATCACAACCAGGCGTCATACCCCAAGTAATCGACCCAGTATGGACGCCTGCTTGTAACATTCCCTAGGCTGGTCGTCTAAACGACCTCCATCCATAGGAAGATAATAAAGATAATATTACCATTTCTTCGCTCGAGTTAAGATTCGCTTAGAGGCCCGGAACTAAATATTCTTTAATGAAATCAGCAGTTAATTTGGATTCAAAGAAGCACGTCAATAGGAAGATGGATATTTAAATTTTTCTGCACACCTTCACGCGCCTCCAATATAAATGTGAGACGGACTGCCACAGTTATTACCACGGAAATGATAATTGCCTTGTTATTCGTTCATCTGATGAGTCCTCCCATTTCCTTTTGGCCACCAAAGAAATTAAACCGTCCTCACTCCATCCACCACGTCAGAGTTTCCTGGAAACCCCTTGGACTGGTTTACCTCTTCACAACTATTTATTGAAGAATTCGAACGTCTTCCCTGTGGTGTCTGTGAGGAAAGAGCGGCCCCCGTGCGAGAAGGATTGGAGAGAGATTTCAGCTGACTCAAGTTTTGCCTCGGTTTAGCGGCCACTTTGGCGCCATCTTGCGTCCGTTATGAGAACCTTCCTTCGTTCGAGTAAATGTCAGATGGATAGCGCATCCACGCTGAAAGAAACCGTCTTTTTCATGTTCAAGGAATGTCTTCCAAAAAGTCATGCATTGTAATCGACCAGCACCCAACTGAGAGCCCAAAAGATGCTCATCCTTGGACGTTCGACGTCCTTACCCCACTTTGAAGTAAGGTTGAACGTCCCCCAGAACTTTCTAGCGTTAACTTAGGACAGTCTGACATCATTGAATACGAGGTAAGTGATGAAAATGACGAAAAGTTACGATACGATATTTAAAAAAAAAATTTTTAATAAACGACAAGAAACAACGGGCGAGTGACTGCTGCACGAGTTTATTAGAGGGTGTCGGCATGTTAATTGGTTGTTCGGAGAAATCGGAGGCGAAGTAGCCTGTGCCGAAACAGTGCCGAACTGTGCCGAAACAGAAAAATTTTCTTCAGGCTTTGCCTCCACGGCCACTTTGACGATGACGAAGCACAAGATGGAATTTTTTTTTAGTCTTTGCAGACTTTTTTTTGCAGTACCGTAGAAAAGTGAGCGATTTTCGAAAAAAAAGGAGTGAAATTGGAGTTTGCGATATTATTCCCTAAAGGCGAGGAAGTGCAATCCATAACTACTCCTTTATATGAGCAGAATTCATTCTCTTTTAAGAGCGCGAAGCGAAGGAGGGAAAGTTCTTTTCAAACTAGTAGAAAAAAATAGTGGTTATTCTCAGAAAATAAACAGGTTTGTAGCATTAATTTCTTGCTTTTTTGCGAGTAAAATCACTAACTCCAGTTTCTCTCTCTTTCTCAGAAATCTCTCACTCTTTCTAGGAGTGAATGCATGGCTACCTTCAAAGGTGGGAATACGAACAGGAGACAATACATAGAGGAGACTTCTCTTGCAATTCCTAGATATTCTGTCCAGAAGATTCAAAGCACTGATACCATAAAAGTACCATCACACAAATGGGTGAATATTGGAATATCATCCTTCAAAACGCATGGATTTTCATTTGCATAGACTAGTGCAAATAATTCCCCTTCTTTTGGTAATGTTAATTACTCGCCCTCTTCTGCCGATACAAATGGCTCCTCGATGTAAGGTTCAATCAATCAGTTACATGCTGTAACTGATTGATTGAACCTTACAAACCTTACTACCGGATTGAGCATTACTACCGGAGATGACCCAGGCTTGGTGTCCAGTCATGATTGTATAGAACAGTGACGAAAGCAGAGGAGGGAGGAGCGCTTCGGGCAAGCGACCTACTTCCCTTCAAGTAACCACCCCCCCCCCGTCGTTCAGCTGCCTTAATACTGAGCGCCCCCTCCCCGCTTACAAAACTTCCTGTGCAAGCCATCGGTATGGAGTAGTTTCATTTAAATCAACATTCTCCCAAGAGGGCAATCCCTCCAATTCTATCATATGTAGCGCATGGTACATGATGGTATGGTGTGATGTTCGGCCACGCTCCCCCTCCTACAGTCAACAAAGGTCCAATGTGGAGTGTTGCCTGGGTTCCTGTCTATAACGAATCCCCATCCTCCTAGAGGAGCATTCCACGCCTTCTCAAAAACACAATGGAAGAAATTTAATTGGACTCGGAATTCTATCGGACAAATTGTGCTGCTCATTACATGTATCATGTATCATGGTGACATATGCATTAATGTATAAGCTCCATCATGACCTGAATGTGGCACGATGGTTTCTTTCAGGGGAATACCGACTCCAGGAATTCACATCATCATCGCGTCTTGTTTTGAAACGGGATTCCGGCAGGTGCGGATTTCTCATGCCAGTTTTATCGTTCAGGTAAACTCCTTGGTGAATCATCCGTGTTGCATTCTTTCCTGGTATCCAAGTAACATTTTCTCCAATTTTTCCTGGAGCAATTTGCAGTATCTAAAGATCAGAGTTTTTGCCGTGTGATTTCTAACAAATTTCCAGACTTTACCAATACAGAGTGGACCAAAAGAAATGAATAGGCACTTTAATGACTAATACACAAGAAGAAATGTTAAAAACCAGTTGTGAGCAATTGATTTTGAGACATAAACTCTTTACTAAAGGCAGTGAGAATAATTTAAGAAATTATGGCTTCCTAGTTGTTTTACTTTCTGGTTACTGCAGAATAGACTTGAGATTTAAAAGAATAGATTCCCATGCACTGCACCCTCGTGGGGCCAAAGTAGGGTCTACATTGGATTCCCACATTTGCGATGTGGGTCCCACTGTTGTGGGGGGGGGGGGATGGTTGTTGATTAGGGAAATTACTTTAAAAACGGTTCTCACACTTTTTCATTATTCAGAAGATGAAGACAAGAAAAAAAGACCTGGAACATTTGGCGTAAATTATTTAGAGTATTTTTTAAATAATTTTTTTTTAAACATATGAAATGTTGAGGCATAATTAACAACCCTTAGAAACGGCTGTCTGTTGAAACTATCCTTCACACATTATATATTATCTGGGACATAATTTGGGCATTGAGTCTCCCTAGGTTAATTAAACTCTTATCTGAGCTTACCTTATTCCTACATACCCAATGATAATGAATAATGAATTTGTACTTCTGAATTTTCAGAATGTGTTTGCAACACAAACGAAAACTAAACGTTGTACTGGAGTGCAAAAAAAGGAGGCAATAGTACCCCTTGTGGTGAAAAGCTGCAGTAAGAAATTACTCTGCACAAAACTGAATCGGTCCCCAAGTAGCACATAACATTGAGACAACATGGATTCAATGTTGACTCAACATCCAGATGTTGTATCAACATTGAATCAATGTCGATTCAATGTTACGTACTTCTAGGATCTGAGTCAACTAAAATTCAAAGTAATGAACTTCGTCAGACCTTTATTTCTACTTGAGAGGATATGTGTTTTGCGCCTTTTTGTTAAAATACCTTCTGTCCTCTGAGTAAGAATAAAATTGAGTGAATACATATTTTTGGCTCTAAGATTCTCCAATGAAAATGAAATGAGTGAAGCAAGACAATATAGATCGAACGCAGACTTCCCTTCATCTCATTCATTTTCCAGTTTTGAATTGGAAGGATTTGTGGATGCTACAGTAGCATGCAGAGATTTTGAATGAACCTGGAGACGCCATATGTAGGTGCTGGGAAATTCAAGAAACAAACCAATGATATGGAAGGAAGGCTTTCAATAAACCCTTTTTTTCATATCGTTACCCGCTAGATGTCATAACCGCTATTACGACGAATAATCCTCTGTCACTAAGCTCATGCGAATGCTGTCAATAATTCATTCCACTTTAGCAGCGATTGTAAGGGTCATCCCGCGTCTTGCCATCCGGAGTTCTGAATTTAGAGTGTTTAATCTGTTTAGTCAATTCTTGAGTGTAATATAAACGGACCTGTTGAGGAGTGAGTTTTGGCTTGACCTTTCTTACAAATCAGACTATTTTGGCTTGGAATACATTCATGAGCGTGTTGCCCTTCCGCCTTCCTATGTTTGCCTCATGCTTCACACTGAGCTCATGACTTTCTTACATTCATTCACCATAAGGTTTTCTGCAATGTTTGCTCGCAGGGAGGGCAATTATCAGCGCATGCATCATTCACTTTAGTCCGTATGCTCTTGAATGACTCAAACGGATGAATGGGAGCACCAGCATGTGTCCCCAAGGAAAAAGGCTGCATGTGGGACCCTCCTTTTCCCACGATGGGTAGAGATACTGTTAAGGTTGTGCAGGGGGCTCGGTACTCATGCGAAATTTCCGCCTCAAGTCTGGGATATGCAGTATAACTGAAGTCGCGAGGATCGACCTCAGATCACTTCTTACCTACAAAGGATCTCATAGATTCCTGGAAATATGAAGAGCGGATTCCCTATTACGACTTGGCTCCTCTTTCTCTTCGCTGTTGGGAGTCGCGGATTGAACCTTTGCCCACCATATGACGAAACTTTTCCGTGTTCCTGTATTCCTCACGAGATTGCAGTCGTAAATTTCTTTTGTTTTGATGTGACAGTGCCAGAAATCCTCTACATCTTCAATAATGTCACCTGGCACGTCAAGGAATTACAGTGAGTCCTTTGACATGTAATCAAACTGAAAAAATAATCCGGACAGGTACCGGCGTACCGTATAGTCGTACTGTTTGTAGCATTTTCGTTGGACATTTTCATTTTCCGGCATTTTCAATGATCAGCATACGCACATCTCGTTTCGCTCGAAGAGTAAAACGAGCGAAGTGCGTCCATGGTAATTCTCATTGTAATGATTGCACTCGAGGTATCAAGGTTCAAATACTCACATTTAAGGGACTAAGGTTGCTCCCTCCACAACAGAGATGGGCGGATTTGATTTTTTAATTTTCATGCTTGATGGCCTCCCTGAGCCATGAAAGAATTGCAAATTTCGAAGATCTACAGGGTGTCCCATTTAAGTGGAAACATATGGCAAAACTTACAGTTAAACTATATGCTCTACATCCCACAATTCTTGTCGATGCACGTAAGACGTTCTTTCCATTCATTCTGAACTTCTAAGAAATTTCGCGTTATTTGAGAGCAGAATGTTAAAAAACAACATAATGCAAATGAAAATTTTCTTCTTTGTTTCCTCTTAATTCGGACACCCCATCGATTATTTGGTTTTCAAGATTAAGTCCATCAAGGCCACGATTGCCCAAACCGAGCATTTTCTTTATATTTGCTTTTAAGGAGATCTTTTACCGGCAATGTACCAAAAAAGAGCATAATACTATAGATTGAAAAACTCCACGGAAAAAAATCCTTTCGGATTCTTATTGGACTGTATGGAAACAGATTTTTGAGCCACGATAAACATATAAAATCATATTAGTTACCTATGAGATCGTATAGGCAGTTTATTATATACCTATTGGAATGTTTAGGAATCCAATCGATTTTTCCTGCTTCAAAAACCAAAAGGATTCCTATAGGATCTCTTCCTTCAAGGTTCAAAGAATGAAGCGAACTCCCCATTTTTCTCCAGGGAATCGCATGTAAAGAAAACTTATTCCATTTTGAATGTTTTGATGCAGCAGTTCATATCGGTGATAACTGAAAAAGACCTGCAGAAATTAGGCTGAAACGACTCAATTTCAAACGAGCGATCACGGACGAGAGAACAGGAAATTAAAGCAAAAAATTTTTTGAATTCCTTTTGGTACAAAACTGGTTAAGGTTCGCCTGGAAACTCGCGGGTATAAGCAAAGAAGCAAGGCTTCGGGGCGTAAGAGACTCCGGCAACGTCAATAGAAGACTCGGCAAAACCTCATGCCCTATTCTTGCCCTCAATAATGATTTTTACTCGAATCGAACATTTTCATAGAATAAAAACTTCAACAATTTCGGTTGTTTCGCACTTTGTTCCAGTTTCCTAACAATGAACGCATTAGACATAGCGGAACTTCCAGAGGGTGTGTTTGGGGATGTCTCCTTCCAAGAAATGTGGCTGCAGGATAACAGGCTTCTTACGAGCGTCCATGCCACTGCGCTTCTCCCTTCGAAAAACCGGCTGGTGAAGATTGTTCTGGAAAGGGGATACGTGAATTCCTTCCCGTTCGATATCCTCCCGGAGATGACGGCGCTGAAAGAACTGAAAATGGCCTCTAATTCTTTGACCGAAGTCCCCGTCCTAAGGAGCAACAGCCTGGAAATTCTCGATCTTGCCTACAATCGGATTCGATCCTTGAAAGAAGGAGCCTGGTCCTTGCCAAATCTCGCAACTTTTCTTCTCCGTGAGAGCTTGCCTTCATACTCTGTAAATAAAAAAATGCAACCAAAAGCTCCCAGATTTCGGCAACAATTAGACAGATCTGTTCTTCGTATTTCTATCTGGTACCTCTAATATTCCAAAGGAAAGAAATACATTTCCGAGGTTGCCGTGCACGTAACATTTTCAGTCCAAGATTAAGAATTTCCGATCGTATTTTTTAAATACCTACTATTCCTATAGGGGCCTAAAGAAAAAAGGCAAATATCGCTGTCGCTTTTCTCCTTTTCATTCCGTTGATTTTCTTTTCCCCCATAGATGGAAACGAACTGATGACGCTCCCAGCTGGAATGGTGTCAAACATGGAGAGATTGGTTTTCTTCGAATGTTCGATGAACCACCTGGGGCCTACCCTCCCGAAGGACTCGCTGAATTTTGCCAGCCCCGCCTTGCAATCTGTTAGACTGCATGGCAACAGGATATCAAGCCTGGAACCAGGCGCCATCACTGGTGATGCGTCATTGTTTCCCTCACCTCAAGTCGGCTTCACAGATACTTGAATGAAAAGGGAATGTAAAAAATGCTCTTCATTGATTTCTTTCAAGGTTTGCACGTCAATACTTCCCTGCTCTTCCATGCGAATTTCATCGAAGTACTGGACGAAGCTTCCTTCCGACCAATTGTGGAATCCATTCTGTCGGGGAGTGGATATTTAGAATTGAATGGTCTGTTCACACACAATTCAGTTTTACCCAGGCAGCATTCTAATATTATTGACAGCATAAAAAGTCAAATGAAAAATAATTGCTAGGGAAAACGAAATATCTTTAGCTGAAGCAAAACCCTTTGCTTTAGGACTTAATTAGTATGACGCTTGAAGATTCTCACAATCAGCAGTCTTTGAAAGGTATTCCTGTTACGTATCTCTCTTGCTTTTCCCAAACAGGTAATCCGTTAGCGTGCGATTGTGACCTCGCCTGGCTTGTGATAAACGGAGGACTTCGTTTTGAAGTCACTGGATTTTGTAGGAACGACGAAACTCCAGTGGCAGAATTGGATCCTGAGGAGTACATACAATTCTGCACGTAACCCTATTCATCCCTGCAGACCCGAAAGGCCCCCATTTTAATGAAAATACAATGCCTCTGTATTTCACAGTGTGATGTACATTTTCTGGATCCCCTATGCCCTGGCCACTATCATCACGCCAGGTATGTGCAGTTACACACACGCACAATGTCGGAAGCCATGTGCATTCTCCGCCGAACTGAGGATGAAATTGCAAATGATTGCGAAGTATGAAGCCAACGTTTTTGCGATGACCGACCGGCGGGATATTTTTCTTCCCTGAGAAAATATTCACAAGAAATCCATGGCCAGAAAGCTGTTTCAATTCAGATCCATTTACGATGTAATGATGACTTGAAACCAACTTTGAACCTTCGAAATTCGAAACTCAGACAACTAGGACCATAGATCATTTTGTGATTGTCTCAATTTGTTAAACGCCACCATTTCTTAAGAATGTGGGACAACGTTCGTACTTATCTGGAAAGTGCGATTCGACCTTTGTCTGAGCATACCGAGGGATTGAAGCGGCATGTAGAGATGCCACTTATGCCTGGGATTTATCATTAGTGCAGTTGCAATTTACGTATGTGAACATATTGAGAGATTGTACTTGTCCTGCCAGAGACCAGCCAGACCTCTTCAAGGGGGATGGGGGTTACTAAATCACACCCATGTGAACATATTTGGACTTAATGCAAGACCACAGAACCAGAGAAGATTTGAGCAATATTGGCTCAACGGTGGACCATTCATGAGTACAGTCATAAACTTTTTGTAAATGCTCGTCTCAAATTATTGGTGTGTTTCGCTGAAGCAGGCGGAGGGAGCATCCTCCCCAGATATCCAAAAATCATTGGGCCATGCCTGGCATATTATCTCCTTGGTTCCCAACGATGTCCTAAAGCCGAGAGACGCATCTGCCTGAGGTTGACCAATCTATCATTTTTGCCTATTTTTAAAGAAACCTTACATGATGTGATGGTGTATTTGAGGAGCTGATCCTTCTCCAGAATGTTCGATTCATGGTACATTTCACTTGATGCCTCCTAAATAAAAAATTCCAAGTTCGCAAAAGGGATTATTTTGTAAAGGATTCTTATGGGAAATATGAGCTTCTTTATGGGTTAGGTTCCATGAATCTCTCTCTAATATGGGGACAATAAATGGCCGCTTCGATGATTCCTTTCAAGAGATAAGGCAAAACACATGGTGAGGTACTAAACACTGCTGAGGGACTATTCCAGGGAACGATGGAAAGGTGATTTTGTGCACTTTGCGAAGAGCGAGAACCCCACCTCCATCTAGTAGCCAATATGAGAACTTATGCAATTCACTGAACGTTTTCTGAGCAACCTGAGCTCATTGGATCTTCCCATCTGTACAATTTTGGATCAATAATGCATTAGCAATGTTGGAGTGACGTTGCTTCGCCAACATTGGCATGCCAATTGACTTTGCCCAAGGTGTAGCCCAATGTTGGTCCGGCTTTGGACCAACATATGTTGCTACTGTGTTTGGAGGGGGGGGGGGGGCGATTCCTGATAACTCGAACTTCGGATAACTCAAAACGATTTGCCCGGTCCCTAAAAGTTCGAGTTAACGAGTTTTCACTGTACTTGCATTTAATCAATTAATTCCCAACATCCAGGAAAATTGTCACCATTCACTGCCTCACTGAATTCCAAATAGCTCATAGGCCTATACCATGATTGCATTATCCAATTATAGAGTGCCTTCATTGACTGCATTGATTGCTATACACTGAGCAGCTATAAAGTGAGTTAGGCAATTTAGACAGCTGTCCTGGCCAGAGTTACTCATGGTAATTAGACTTGCTGTGCAGCAGAAAGTATGTTGGGAAGTTGATAACTGCTGGTGGTGCACATTGTTATAAGGAGTACCACCATTCCAAGCATGCAACCTGGATGGTATGATGCAAGGATCACCCCAAAAGTAATACATCAGATTTTGTTTTTTGCAAACTGCTACTGGCAAGATCATAAATGCAGATGCAAAAGCTTCTGAATGTTCTCTCATTCTTTGTAATGTTTCAGGATTCCAAGTCAGAAAGCTTTGCCACTATGATGATTCAAAATCATGGAGTGTGATGGAGTTGTCAGAAGCAATGAGAAGTGAGAGGAGTACCACTGATTGACATTTGTTATCATTTTGATAAGGCTCACAAAACTCACTGAGACTTGTGCATCTCCATATATAACCTCCATACAATGATAAATGTCTATCTATAGTACTCCTTTGCATGAGTTCAATTGCTGCTCTCTGCTTGTGATGGACTTCATCAAACTCCACCATTTTGAATTGCCACAGTGGCATATCTCTCTGACTTGGAATCATGAAATTTTACAAGGGATGGGAAAACATTCAAAAGCAATCTGCATATGCATTTTTTTTACCTTGTGCCACCAGTAGTTTACTATAGATAAAATCAGAGGAATTACTTTTGGGGTGACCCTCATAGATGATCATAAGCCTCCATATCTCAGTCTGCTAATTCTTGTGGAGCCAGTGATACAAGTGGAGCATTATTGCAAAAATGGACTAAATGCAGTGGTAATTACATGAATATACTGAACAACATCTAACTTATGGGAGAAACAGGCTCAGAAAATATATAGAACTATTGCATAAATTTGTGATAACAGGGAACCCTATTAAAGTGATTAAACCAAGACACCACCTGGTGACTCCTTGTAGCTGTTGCACTGTGGCATCAATGTCTGTCACCTCTTTGCTGGTTTTGGGACCATTTTGACTTTGGAGCTCCTGCAACATTTTCTTTCCTCTACAGTTTCCATGTCAGAGTTCTCATGTTTTCTGAGCATGGCCCTTGCCACAACTTGTGCATCATTTGTTCATCTATGACTGAGGTCGGAAGGTTTATCCTCATCTTTCCTACCATCCAGCTTTTGTCCATTGGTGCCTGGAAGAACCACATGCACTACCCATGGCCACCAACTTCCCTTGACCATTTTATGCTGCCCAGCTAGTTTCATTACCATAAGTTCATTCCTCTACCCAAAATAGCTGTGTGAAGTACCCAAGTTATTTCATAATCACCCTTTGCATAAACATTTTTTTATATGCTACGTATTTGCATATGTATTGGCATATGTAACCATTCTTTACAGCTCCTCCCCTTGAGGGTTTACATTCCTTGATTTTGCTAACTTTAATTTTAGGGATTAACTTTCAAGGTCGTTTCCTTGAAAAAGAGCTCAGCACTGATACCTGCATATTTTTAAAGGAAGCACATGGATTTAATGAGGATGATCTAAAATGACTTTGTACAAGGATCTGTAACACCTTCATTGTGGAAAGATGTCTGCATAGAGTTACTTTTTCTCATCAGTTGATTTGATAGCATTGCTGCGATGTTGAGATTTTTGTCAAGACAAAAAGCTTACCAGAAACATATTGTCTTCTTTTTTTCATACATACTGTCAGAGTTACTCAGGCATATATCAAAGACACAATGACAATTTGGCAATTAAGTATTGCCTTACCTGTATCTAAAGTCTACATTGATTAATAAAAAGTGCATTTCTACCACCATTTTCCAGAACTTGCACTGGGACACAATGACTTTGAGCTGGAGCTTACTTAGCCTGACATTGACTGGTCATGCCCATATTGATTGATTGAAATGTGTGCTCATGTATGTGAAATATTCCCCTCTGAGCAGAAGAGGGAATCAGCGCTAAAAGGAAATGTGAGCATCTCTATGTTGCAAAGGAAGGTATGATCCATTGCATTCCAAAAATTGTGATGTGTTCTCTTTCATAATTTTCAATATTTTCTTGCATCAAATGCTTTTCACTTAAAAAAAAAAAGAATTCATACTGGGTGGTCCAAGAAATCATGGACTCCAATGCAAAACATCAAAATATCCAATACTGTGGGATTAATTTAATGAGAGTGTGTCGGTGTCTTAAAAGCGTGTATGTACTTGAACAGCAATGCTACTTGTCAACCAAGTTTGATTTAGTCTGAGCCAAATTTTCCATAATTAAAGCAAATTTTCAAGGAAGTCTTTTTGTTCACTGCTCTTCACAACTCACCTGATGATACTGTGCTAATTTCAACTTAATTCAAGAGTTCCTGTGATCTTTGTTATGCTGGATGTTGTGATTTTCACTCCAAGTCACCTCTTTGTACACATCGACACCTCCTTCCTCACACATGATAATCCACTGAATTGAAGTCAGATGAAGTGTCAGGTTGCAATAATTCAGGACAAATGCATTCTTGACTTATTGTGACCTGACATGTGGTTTTCAAATTCATCTGACTTCAATCTGGTGGATTCTTAGAAGGAATGTGTCTATGTATGTATGAACATGTCTTTTGTGATGGAAATCACCTCATCCAGTGTATCCAAGAAGACTTGGAACTCCTGAATGAAACTGAAAGGAACACAGCAATTGATCAGTTCGAATGGTGAGTTTCGACATGCATCGAGAATGATGGGGTCACTTTGAAAATGACTCAGAATTTGGTAACGTGTGCCATTGCTGTTAATTTAGATACACTTGTAATGAAATTTTATTTCACCTAACGGTATCGGACATTTTATTGCTTGCTTTGGATCCACAATTTTTTTTGGACCATGCTGTTTTATTCATTGGAGGAAAATGGTAAAAGGGAAAAAGTTTTTGCTGTATTTTTGTGCTTGCTGAATTTGGTGGTGTCTTTTCTGTTGCTTTATGCAACCATCTGTTTCGTAATCATGTCTGATATCCAGCAGCTGCTCAGGCATCTCAGCAGCTGATGAAAGCCAATGGCAGCACCCTTGCTGTAGAAATTAGGGAAGGACTTGAATTGACCTAATGGCAAACATATTCTCACAGTGAAGTCAAAGAATGAAGTCCAATCATGCCACACTCCAAAGACCAGTTCAGTTACATTTCCTCTATCGATGGATCAGTACTTAATTTCTAGGAAAAGGTATACTAGAGCTTGCCGTATGCATACCGTACGTGAATGGGGAATCCAAGGGGCAAGCCTCCCGGGAATAATTTTTGTGCGATATATTTGACAAAAATCGTTGCACATACAAAAGTACTATCATCAGTTTCAACTTCAAGTCTTGGAACCATGAACTGCAAAATAACAACATGGAATATCTGTTTAACTTAAACTAATCTGATCTCACAATGATCCTCTATGGGAATCCGTTTGACCGAGATAATCTTATTCCCATAGACACCCATTATGAAACCAGATCAGTTTCAAGTTAAACGAATCTGGTGCATGTCATCCAGAATTTCTCACAACTGACAAAAACAAGCAGGCAAGCAAACAAACAGAACAAAAACAATATGCACAAATGCCTAAAAGGAAAGCACACAATTTGGTTTAGGTAGGTTCATTTCAATTGAAAGGGTGCTCAATGTGCCCTCCATTCTGTTTAACACAAGCCTCTAGTCTGGAACGCCACAGATCAATGGCTCGGTCAATTAATCTTTGAGGCAGTGCTTCCCAATCTTCCTCTATAGCAGGCCAAAATAATGAAAGCAAAAGCAGGAAAAACCATGCAAAAGGGTGCGCTCAAAAACAGAAATATCCACACCTATAACGACTGAAATTCGCTTCAGTGGAGGTCAATGAACGGTATTACACTGAATTTTAAATGACGCACTTGCTAAAGAAATCCCCTCTCAGCTCTCTGTCCAGGTGCGATGTCCTAGGAAAACGCTCAACAGAGCTTGGAATATAATCCTGAGTTTTCGGCGAACAGAACATGAGAACTTGGGATGCCCGAGGAGACAGAAAGGAACTGATAAGAGACAGAAGTACAGCCGTGTGCCCTGTTGCATAAATCTGCAGACACCCAAAGTACGTCATTGGGAAGCGAAAAACGCCTTATTTCCCAGAACAGCCTTATTTCCCTCAGATTTCCCTGAAAGGTAGATCCAGTTGAAATACACTGGAGATTTTTAGATGAGACGAAAAGGCAAGCGGAGAGCCGAAAGTATCGTGCCGGTCGCATCTTACCGCTGGCTGTAATTTGAACACCCTTGCTCTATAGCATCGTGTAGGGATGGAAGGTCATGAATTTGGTCCTCCATTTCACCCCGGCCTCAAGTTCATATCTATATTTTTGACAGCACATTTTGTCGTGGGTCATCAGAAAATAATTACAGCTCCTATAATTTTAGAGTCAGAAGGCTGAAATTAGGCACAAAAACTCCAATTGTGTCACCCTATAAGCCTACCAAATTTAACCTGAATCGGCAGCCTATAATGAGATTGACGACTCACCAAAAATGATAGCTTTTTGGCCCATCCTGTATATATTTTTTTTAAAGAGTATTCTAACGGACGAGAGTCGTCTAAGCATCCTCGCTCTGAGAATCTTCTACACTAGCATGTGTAAACCCTCCCTGAGATGCAACACAGAGAATTTGATGCAAAATTCCAACACAGAGTTAGGATGGAATTTTCCGTGTCATTAAACGGAATTCTACTAAAATGAAAACCGGTTCCGAGTTGACCTCCGAAGAAGTAGCTTGAAATGTAACTTGTAACTAGTTACTATGGGTGAGAAATGTTACTTCTTTTAGAATGGAATACCTGCAATTAGTTTTTTCACATGGAACTTGCCAAAACTGTTGGTAGGAATTTACCATTCGAGCAAAATTAAAAAGGGGGAGGAGACCAGAGCCTCGTTCGGGTAGGTAAGACTTTCCTGGGAATCGAGGAAATTTGTGGAATTTGAAGAAGCCTGAACGCTATGATACCTCTATCGACCCAAAGCCTCGCAAAGATCGGGCCAGTAGATTGGTGCTTGTAACCCTTCGTGCAGCGGTTTTTTCTAGATTATCATACGCTCCAATAAGAACAGACCACTTCATCGCTCCCCACTCACCAACAGACGAACAGGAGGGGAGGGTGTTAACTTGCAAGCAGGCCAACCCAGAGGGCCCCTTGATACGCGAGCCCCGGGGCAGATTGTCCCCGATGCCTCCCTCCCCCTGTCTGGGCGGGCCTGCTAGAAAGCTCTCTTTTCGTTTCTTTGGATCAGCATGTTCTTTGGTTCGGCTCTTTCTCCATCTGCATTATTGTTCGCTGAATTAAATATTAATAGCTGTCACTTAAGTCCGCGTCCCCTTAAGGGGCCGCGACCAACTCTTAAAAACCGCTGCCTTAGAGGCTTAGAAACATGGTTTTTGCGGAACATCCCGCAATGTATTCCTGAGTTTTCCTCCATTTTCGGCTTTCTGGGATGCTCGAGTGCGTCATTACGCTTGTGATGTCTGGCGTTTGGACTGATGTGAAAACGAAACACTTGATTTCAATTTTGGATGAGAAACACCTTCAAGAGATATTTCATGGGACAGTTCACAGTACACATGTCATCAAATCATGTCGGCTGGACTACAAGAGAAGCGACTCGAGAAATGCGATTGAAGAGCGATTTGGGAACAATGTTGAAGTGGCAGAAGGTCCCCGCAACGCAGATCTGAGAAAGTTTGAAAAAAAAGTACTACTGAATCTCGTACTGGAGAAACGAGATGAGCATATTCACATCTTGATGGAAAATGAAGAAAAGCACCGCGAAGTGGAATGAAGAGGGAGGAGTAAACATTGGGTCGTTCCATACGAACTTTACAGCCAGGCAGCGCGCTCGACCATCTCAGATTTTGCGATAAGAATTCTCAGTGATTGCAGCCAATCTAACAAGACCATAAATTTAAAAAATCGTCTCCATCGAAACTGCGGTTAGCGAGATATCGCCCCCCCTCCCCCAAACTTTATGGAAAAACGGAAAAACCCCACGAACGGCCAAATTTCCATCTTGCGAACCGTTCATCGCACAGAGGCGTGCAGTAGCTTGAACCTGAGCTCTTAAATAGGTAGAAAATTTCGTTACGGTAAGTTGCACTTCTCATTCTGGTGCATCGACCAATAGACACGTTTGACTTCTTGTCCGCTACATACGAAAAAATTCACCTCAAAATTGGAATGTTTCATTCTTGGCCATCTTTGGTCGAGTATTTTTCGATGTGGCGAAGCACTTACGGTATCAAGTGTATTGTCATTAGAAAGGTGAGCTTGAGGTCTTTCCAACGACATGATTTGTTGTGTCTTTCTTCAAATATAGTTTTTTTTGGCAAATATTCCAAAAATTAACTTATTCAAGTAGCTGAATCTGACTGCAATCGTTGAAAATTTTTATCGAGAAATCCGAAATGGGCGCCTTTTTATTATAGAAATACTGTATATTGGCTGAATTCGTATGGAATGACCCCATTGTAAGGAAGTAAATGAAGCAGAGGCTGGATTTCTCAGAATGTCTTTGCTAGCTCCCTTCCCGATGAATCTTACTCTACCATGCAGTCTGCTTAGTGTCCCTCCTGCCCCCCAGATTCTACTTCTGCCTCTCCAAAACTAATTACATACTCTACTGCCCTCTTCTTGCTCATCACCTTACCAATTCATTATTTTTCATACATTTTGAAGAATGCCCGTTAAAACCTCATAGGATCGCATAAGAAATAGGCGGAGGAGCGTCGCTCAACGATTGAACTTGAGTTCCACAGGTAGCCGAGTTTCACGACATGGTCGTTCCAACTCGTACGAGGTCTTACCAATTGATCTGCCATCCGAGAGAATTTGTTTGTATCTGTCGGAGGCAGGGGCGGATATAGAAATTTTTCATAGGGGGGCGGTTTCCAAGTTCCTACCTACCGCCTACCACCATTCCTCGTCCTTTCGCCTTTTTTATTTTTCGTCTGGGGTAAGAACTTGAGTATCTATTTCACTGGCTCCAATAAAATTTAATGCAGATGCCATTTTGAATAAATAAATCAAATGCTAACCTGGCCATAGGCGGTCGCCCCCGGCTGTATCCGCTACTGATCCTTGCCGATATTTTTCTTCATGTGAAATCTATGACTGATCAGAAGATGAAGAGGTGTTGGGGAATGCTGGTCGACATAAGGCCAGGGTCCACACATTCTATTTATTGGTGTTTGGTCCTTGATAGTTTACGTACAACACATTTGTATAACCCTGCAAAGTATTGCGACACAAAGAACAAGACGAACTTGTCAATGTATCGGCCTCCTGATACATACCTGACACTCAATTAAACACTCGGCGAATGTATCAATAAGCTTAACCCGTTCGCATCCACAAGGGTAGTGGTACGCATCGTCTCATGTTCTTCACCACAGCCTGTGGCCTGCTTAGGCTTAGACATAGCATAATGCGCAAGGCCTATAAGCCTAAGGCAGCAAAATTATAGGCCGAAAAGTTCCTTGATGTGAATGTTTTGAGAAAACATTGGTGCTTTGGTTCATTGAGTAGGGCCGTACTGAGGATATTTGGTGCCCGGTGAGAGTTGCCAATCCACCCTCCCCCCCCGTCTCTACCTCTTCAGCTTCCCTAGCATTAACAATTCATCTCGTATTAATTTGCACAAAAATAAATTAACTGGTTATATATTTAATTTGATCAAGTTCGAAATACTTGCAATAAATTTATTCAGTACAATATACTATCATTAAAAGATTTTTCTTATTATTGAAGTTGTCCAAGGCATTTTCGCCGGATGTGTCAGATGGGAGGAGGGGTAAACCTCAGCCCAAGGCCTGTGACACCCCTATTCCTATCGGAGGAGGTGGAAGGATGATGCTTTTTTGGATGGTTGGGTTCAGAGATGGAGCACCCAACTTTACCAGATGATGATGGAGATCCTTCGGGACAACTCCTGTTGCTCTGACGATGATAGGAACAAGGCTGACCTTGAAGTCGAACGAATGCGTGGCACTAAGTCGGAGATCGGAGTACTTTTCCACCTTTTCTCTGGATATCTGCTGGAGGTTGGGATCCGCAGGAACAATGATCTCTATTAACACTTTGCGTACCGCTCACGGAGATCTCCATTTTTGAGTCCTTTCACGAGTCCTTTTGTCTAGCCCAGTGTTTCCCAAAGGGTGTACCACGGCACACTGGTGTGCCGCCAGTAAGGCTTAAGTGTGCCGTGAGATTTCAGAGTTGACAAAATAATAAATAATAAAACTAAAAAAAACTTTAAAAAAAGAGGGAATGCCATCTCCCAATGGAAAACGAGCTGAAAGTTTCACTCACGCCTCAAACTGCTTTGTTCAGCGAAGCAAGCACAAGCTTCCCATTCAAAGTAAGTAAATGGCTAAGTGTGCCGTGGAAAGTTCAAGTGTCCTTATGTGTGCCGCAAATGAAAAAAGATTGGGAACCACTGGTCTAGCCTATGGCAGAAAAAGTTGTAGCCTTGTAGGCATCGAGCTTTAGGCTTAGGTAACTGAGGATTAGGTCAGCTGCGGATCGACGGGGGAAAATATTCGGTACATTTAATTTAAATTTATGGGCTTCGTTAATCAACAACTACGATGTCTCGTTTATTGGCTCTGATCATTGTGTCTGTGTGGTTTGACACATTTTTACAACAGCTTCATTTTCCTCAGGCTCCAGGATACCCAGGTAGCATTAGAAATCCTATGTACGTCCGCTCTGGATCCTCACATCCTCTCATATCCGCTGGGTCCGCTAGATGTTCGGCGGACGTCTCACGGACTTTGAGAGTGGCGCGATTGGTAGCGAGTGCGGCTGCATGGCAGGGGACCAGGGTTCGAATCCCAGCGAAAATCACTCCTTTTTTTTGGTTTGTACAGAGCACATGCGATGGACATGCGTGTGAGATGCGAGGGTGGATATGCTCTGAAGCTCCTGTGAATATCCTTAGTACATCCACACGTATTTTACTCGCATGTCAGCCGGATTTGAAAAAAGCGCATGCGTGTGAGATGCGAGGGTGGATATGCTCTGAAGCTCCTGTGAATATCCTTAGTACATCCCCACGTATATTACTCGCATGTCAGCCGGATTTGAAAAAAGCGCCAATGATGCCAAACTCTCCCGTTTTATTGCGTGCTGTAGCTGCTGGTTTCGACGCAATGGCGCATTTTGTACGTGCAATTGAGTTTGATATGAGGTGCTGAGCAATATAACTTTGCTGCTATTAATCTTTTAAAAGTAAATATATGTTCCCCAAGCCATCAGGAAAATATGTTTTTATTACTCGTTCATGCAGCCTTGCTACCCGAAATGGGCGTGTTTCCTATTTCGATGCTAAACCTACCCGATGGGTAGTGCAGGGATGCTCTGGTTGTGCTGGGGTGCTTGGGTAGTGCAGGGATGCTCTGGTTGTGCTGGGGTGCTTGAGTAGTGCTTGGGTAGTGCTGGGGTGCTTCAGTAGTACAGGGATGCTTTGGTACAGTAGTGCTGGCGTGCTTGGGTTGTAATGGGGTGCTTGGTTTGTGCTGGGGTGCTTTGGTACTGCTGGGTGTTCGGGTTATGCAGGGATGCTTTGGTAGTGCTGGGGTGCACCAGTAGTACAGGGATGCTTCGGTAGCGCTGGGGTGCTTGGGTAATGTAGAGATGCTTTAGTAGCGCTGAAATGCTTGGGTGAGCTGGGGTGCTCAGGTAGTGCTGGGATGCTTGGATCCTGCTATGGTGTTCCACTGGGTTCCACAAAAGGCTTCTGGAAATTACTCGTGCTGCCAGATGTCGTTGTACAAATTGGTCTTGACGTCCGTATATATATTTGGAGCTGTGTAGCTCGTAAGACAAGGGATATAAAATTCGGATTTACGCCTTGAGACAGAGCACATAATAATATGAAAAAAAGCAAGATGTATGAAGGTCAACACCACTTCGATTATTCAATTCGCCTCAATGCTGGTGGATGATTTACGAGGAATTGGGTGCCAGCGTACCTTCCTCGAGAAATATACCCCATTATGTCTAACATCGTTTAACGCGATCGTCGATCTGCGCGGAGGCCACTTCGAATAATCGATGTGAAGGCGTTCTCGATGAGGCTGCTACTACTTTTCGCTGTTTTCAGACTTCATGGTCGCATTTTACTTGGAGAATTGTGCAAGAAAGATGGGAAAGACGTGCGTGGTTTACTGGCGCTGAGATGTCTTACTCGCTACGTTCACTCTGTTGCTCTGGCTGCCCCTTGCGAGGCCTGACTCGCGTCGACTGTGTCCTTGCTGAAGGAGGTCGAGGGTGACGTCATGGATGCTGCTGGGTTTGAAGGGGAGGGGGACATTCACGTTTACATCCAGTCCGCCGGCGAGCCAGTGGTTGTTGGTCAGCTGGAAGAAGGAGGGGAGTGGTTATGGTGGGTTGGGTGGCTGAGGGGAGGTCGAACCTCTTCTTGGATCTGCTGGGCGAGGGAGAGGGTGTCGGGGGGGGGGATTGTCGTGGATGTCGGGCTAAAAGGTGGAGTTTAGCTTCACCAATGTGGAGTGGGTGTACAGGGGTGATTGAGCGGATGCTCTCTGAGGGAGGGAGAATCTCTATCGTGCGAGGCCTCCGAAGGGAAGGAGGAGGGAGGATGAGAGGAGGAACCTGATGTCGTTTTGTCGTTGCGGTGGAGGGCGGAGAGGGAGGAGAGCAGAGTCCCGACTTGATCCTTGTTCTCCGTGGCCGGGAGGGAGTTCTGCACGGCGCGATGAGATCTGCAAAAAAATTCCGGAATCGTGCAAAAAGGAATCGGGGGAGGATTTTGTTGATATTTCGTGGAATCGGCGTATTCGAAGGTCCAGTTCCAAGCAGACCTGACCTTGGGCGGCAGGAGGATGGCGACGGCCTGGCCCGAAGGAGGTTCGTGGAAGGGGAAGACATTTTCATGCAGTCACGGGAATAATCTCTATCTGAAAGTACCGAACCGAGTCATATGGTGAATGTTTTTTTTATTTAACGTAGGGCGAATTCACTTCATGCTTTTTTTTTTCTTCCAGGTTTATCGGCTTGTGGAGGTTTAGGGAGGAAAAAAAAAGGGGGGGGGGAAAGTGGGGAATTGTTTCCTGCTTGAAGGTTGCAGGGCATCACGTCTCCGTTCGTCACGAATTCACGCTGCTTGTCATTCGAGCCAGGAGGCTGTGGAGGACGAAATGGGGGAACTTGTCGTGGAGGATTCGCGTGTCTCACGTTGAAATTTGCAATAGAAGTGGACGAGGGTCGGTGGCGTTGGGGGATCTGTATCGCCCAGGATCGGTTGATGAGCGTCAAAAGACCGCAGTAAGTTTTTTTTTTTTGGGGGGGGGGGGGGATTTTACCTCTGGAAATGAAGGAATGTCGGTGACATCTTCCATTCATCGTGCTGCAATGAGTTTCACTCGGCCGGAGAGTTGAGATTTTCGAGCGCCGTCTCCGCGTCTCTGTCAATTTGGCGGCGCCACGCTCTGCTTCTTCGGGAATTCAAAGCTGTCGATCTGTCTCCCCAACGCCAAACATCCTGGAACGGTTCCAACCACTACTGCCAAGTTTCCACCAATATGTCTTCCTCCTGTCAAACTTCCTCCAACCTGTGTTCCTCCTGCCAAGTTTCCACCAATATGTCTTCCTCCTGTCAAACTTCCTCCAACCTGTGTTCCTCCTGTCAAGTTTCCTCTAATCTGTCCTGCTGTCAAATTTTCTTCGATAATTCCTCCTCCTGTAAAGTTTCCTTCGGGTGTTCCTCCAGCTGTCAAATTTCCGCCAATCGTATCTTCTGCTGTCGCGTTTCCTCCAATCATAACTCCTGCTGTGAAATTCATTTCAATCATCTTTGTAAACCCTTTTCGCTACGGATTGAAGTTTGGTTTTGGGGTTTAAATGAGTCAAATTACGCAGTGAAGGGTCAAATTATGAAGCGACAAAGGTGTTTTTTTTTCGCAGGGAAAGGGCTAATAATGGCGTTTTTCTTTTTTTTTTATCATTTCGAGACTCCTTTGACTTACCTTGTAGGCCAAAGGTGCGTCAGGAGAGTCTCGAAAGATTTAAGCCTCCCTGCGGTATTTTCCGCCAAGTTTCATTTATTCGTCTCATGTATTGAATCCAAGGTGTTTGTGTCCAGGAACCGTGGGAGTTCCTCAAACAGCTGAACATTTTTTTTTAAAGTAAATCAAGTACGGAACCTTGCCTTAAAAATTCAAGTACGAAGGTACTCTAGCTGAAACTGCTCCTCGAAACTAAAATCCGTTACAGAGATGACTGCGATTGAAAGTTATTTATTAAATACGGTATTTCCTTATTAAAAAAAAGCAGAAAAAGAAAACTTGTTTTCGAAGGGCGACGTGTTACCGACGGATATTCCCTCATTACCATCACGTGGCACGATAGAAAATCATATTGCCTGGAGATTGCGAAGATTGATTGTTATTAGTGAGATATTTCAGACCGCAAAAATATTTCCTGTGCCTTTTATTCCCCCATTCCTCGATGTCATTTACTCCTCAAGCTCCAAAAAAGCAATATTTCCCGTGTTAGTAGGAGACAAAAGCAGGACGTTCGCAGATGAACGTCTCGCAGTTCCATTTGGACGGCATTTTTCTATCAGGTTCACCATGTAGCAAGTCCGCGAATGGATTTCTTTAGCGAAACGACCTGTGATCGTGGAGGCATCAGTTGGGGGCGAGAGACGGAGGAAGAGCCGATAGGAGGAAGGGCAGAGAGAGATGTGGAACCTTTGAGGCTATTCCCACTCGATAGCAAATAGCGGAACCTTCTCCGGTGCACCGGTCCTCCAGCGAGTCACTGAATGTCTTCTCACCCCCCCCCCCCTCATCCTTTTCCGAAGACTCGATATCGACTATTCGCTTGTGATGGGTTCCAGAGGCGGCTCCTGCTTGTCCGTGTCTTCCCTGGCCCTTCTCAATTCCTGCTGGCTGTGGATGTCTCATGGGAATCAGGTGAGGAGTGTGGGGTCAAAGGTTGCCGTAAGGGGAGTTGATCCGGAATGGTCGTGGAAATCGAGGAAACGGCGAAATCAGCTTTCAGATTTGCATATATTCTCATAAAATGCCATTCTCACTTTTAAGAGACAACTTCGGATTATTTCATGAATTTTTTTGCGGATTGAAAATATTTCTCGAATGGAAAAACCAAACAAAATAAGTTCCTCGATTATTTTGGCGAGGTGCGCCGCTGATTGCAGCGAGGAATGAACTGTTCGTTAGGGTTGCCTTTTTCCCGAAGGTTCTCGTATCGGGGCAACAGCAAAACGCATATTTATCTTATCTGAGTGACTAATAGTGCTGAAGACTCTCGGATCAAATATTGATGTGTCTTTCCGTCTCTGTCAGAAGCGTATCCATCATTGATGATGATCAATCTGAGTAAATTCCTCTTCCAGCGTCATTTTTATTTTCATTATTATTATTATTTTTTTATTTTTTATTTTTTATTACTAGAATCCGTTTTCGGGGAGTTTGGCGGATTCCTCGATCCGGCCTCTCCGTTCGGCTGGACGTTGACCTCGGTTTCCGGTTTCAAACGGCACTCGTTGGAAGACAGTGAAGAAAATCCGTTCCTCGAGGACAAGCCAAGACAAGATGGACGGGGCCATTCGGTCATCAGTCTCTTAATAGGGAGATAAGAAGCAGCTGCTAGCGGAACCTGGAGAGCGCTGAACGAGAGAGCCGTATGACGTCACGGAACGATGACGTCACGGGACATGAACATCCACTGTGCTTGCATCTGTGACCTCAGTGGTCGGGAAGAATCCCTGGATCGTCAGGGAATTTTTTTTCTTCGTTATGTTGTGAATTCGAATTATCCATAAAGTTTTGAGGAAACTGAAAGGTCTTGAGATTATTTTTTCGGCTCGATTACCGGAGATGTGCGAATGAAAATCGGTTATAGACCGGGATTTACATCGGTTAAGAGTTGAAGTTTTTTACTTGATTGATTATCGCGCACGACGCGAAGTGCCTCTTCCTGCCGGCTCTCGGCGTCGATTCCTTACATCTGTGCAAAAGAGACCGAACAAATTAAATTCCCTCAATTCCCCTATTGATGACTGACAGTTCCTGTCAGTGATTGGGCGATTGAGTTGCGAGCGGGTATTTCCACGGGGGAACGAACATGGGAAATAAATACAAAATATATATATTCCATGTTCTGGGCGATTGCCGGCCAACACCGGAGAGAGTGGGGGGAAGTGAATGCAGTGGAGCAAGTAGGAGGATGATCTTCAGTTTTTGGGACTGTCGCTAGATGGCGGGGTAGTTGGCCGTGCAAAAGCAAAACTCCAAAGCCCTTCAAGAGGAAACGTCAAGTACTCCAAAGCACAGCAAAAAAGTCCCTAATAAAACGTAAATCAACCCAGTGTAATTTTTAGCAAAGGTTCCTCCAACCATAGAGAATAATTGTTAGATGTGTTAGAATGAAGAGAAAGAGTTTCGACAGAGGGAATCCGGAATTCTCGTAAGAAATATTAGGTACCTGGAAGGGTGGGTGGTTGGAGTGGTGATTGGTGGGGAATTCCACGAAAGACGAAGGATACTTACGTCTAATACGTCCTTACGGCCACGTGTTCTAAGAGAAGACAAGATGAAAATCTAACATTGATCGGAGAAACAAAAAAAATACGCCTCCGGGTATGGACTCGAACTCTGAATCTCTGCCTCCTTGGCTACAGACTTTACCGATGCACCAGTAACGTTCACGAAAGACCAGCTTCTCCTACAAGTGATATATAAACCCATCCATGGCTCCTGGCTCTTAATCTCCATATTTTTTTCCGTCTTTTTTCCGGACCGTAGATGTCGGAAACGTTTGGAAATCTCGCCGATTAAACTGGAACCGAGATGGATTAAATAATTTTTATTTCGAAATCGTGACTCGTATCATTAGCATTGATTCTTCATTCCAGTGAGGTTGCCCTCAACTCGGTGCAAATCTTCCTGAGACTCCATATCTCCTCGGTGCCCTCAGACACGGCACAGTCACTGTGGGGAATACGCCTCGGAAAAGGTCAGTCTAGGATGAAAAGGGTAAACAAAATTAGTTAATATGATAGATCTTCGAGTTCAGTTTTGATCATTTAAGTTCCTGTGGCATAAATTCTGCATCTAAATCGTTTTGCAGAGTGCCTCGGAAATTAAATCGAAATTTCACTCCAAAAGTTTCTTAGGTCTAAGGATGTTTTATAAGTTACGAAACGAAATTCTACTCAGAGCGCCTGCAACACGAATTGCAATCATTTACAAACATGATAAATACTTTAGAACGTTCAACATAAAAAGACCAGTTATTTATCTCACGACACCCTGCACTTCACTAGCCACCATTCACAAGATTCATCGGTAGTTTCACATTCTAATAGTGAATAACGTGCAATTACTTTTCAAAATAAATATCCCTCAGAACTCAAGTCCACATAACAGACGTCGCAGAAATATCCCATTGGAATGAGCACAACGTTCAAGACGATAGGTAAAGGGACATTTCAGGACCATACAGGACAGGACCATAACATCGATGTCCTCCTGCACGAAACACACGTCACAGATGAAACTTCACAACTGTTGAAGATACCTGGATACGTCCTCACGTCGTGGAGGTGCCATGCGAAACATGGTTTGGCCACATACATCAGGCCAGAGCTGAAGGACTCAACCTTCCAGCTATCCGAAAGAAATTAGGACTTTGCAATTGGTATCCGAATCGGTGAGTTGACCATATACTTTACAACGTGTATGAGCCACCAAATCGGACATGGCCCTCGCCAGTGCTTCCGTCGTCCAAGCACCCGTCGGTCTTCCTCGGAGATTTTAACAGCCACCACAGCCTGTGGGGCTACTCTACGAGTGATGCCGCAGGCGAGCAACTCACCGAATGGGCCTCGACGCAGGATATGCACCTCCTGTTTGACGCTAAGCAGAAGGGAACTTTCCGCTCAGCTCGCTGGAGAAACGATTACTCGCCCGACCTCTGCTATGTGTCCACAGACGCTAGCAGCCTACCTCTCCCGGCAACGAGAACCGTCCTGGACAGTTTTCCCCATAGCCAGCACAGACCAACCGTGCTGCATATCGGCCTGGAGATACCCGTCATATTCAGCGTCCCAAAACCACGCTCGAATCTGAGACGGGCTGACTGGTCTGGGTTCATCGAAGCCGTCGAGAAAACGATCGGCAATGTCCCACCGCAGCCTGGATGCTTCGATCGATTCGCGAAGCCACTCATGAAGGCCGCAATGAAAAACATCCCTCGCGGCTACCGATCCTCATTTACTCCATGCTGGAGCAAGGAAAGTGAATCCCTCCTAAGGAAATACGAACCTACCAACGATCCCGACATTGCCGCTGCCTTACTGGACTCGCTGGACTCCGAAAGAAGGAAGAGATGGGAGGAGTGTTTTCAACAAACACTGACTTCAGTGCATGAGATGGGGACTTTTCTGGGAGACCTGACATTCTGGCGCTAAAAAATAATCGATGAAACTGAGTGGATCTAGCCCCGATGTCGAATCCTTTTTGGATATGAACGAATTCGTAGTGATTCGACCATTTGCGGGAACGTTCGCTTCCCGCGAACACGGCACTAAGTGCTACAAAATCTCAAATGAAGTAAAATCGATGAAAGCACGTGCATCTAGCTCCGACTTTGAATTCGAGAAGGAAGTTGAAGAACTCGCAGCAGTTCGACGTTTCGGAATTACGCTCGCATTAGATATAAAATATATCTAATTAAATTATCCACGAAACTGAGTGTATCTAGCTCTGGGTGTTCAATCCAATCAGGAAGAATACGAACTCCCAGCGATTCGACGATTTGCGGAAAACGCTCACCTCCTGCGAACACAACATATAGGTCTACAATTTCTCTAACGGAGATAAGTCGTTAAGGCTCCGAAGTAAACAGAATGAAAACGAATTCGTATTCATTCGATCATTTGTGAGAACGTCGGCCTCTCGCGAACACGATACCAAGTGCTAAAATTTCTCTGAGGGAAATACCAATACTCAGGAAAAAAAATGAAAACAAATGTAACGTAAGCAATATGGCCCAATGTGCGGGTCTAGAATAGAAAGTCATTATTTCACCACGATCTGGCAGGGAAAAAAACCTTCCCATTACACATTATGGAAGAACAGGATTGACCAGCAACGCTATGAAAACACGGGAAACGAATATAAAGCGACTGAATTTTTGAGGAAATTGTACAATTTCACCACCAAATGCAAGTAATTAAGTTACCCATTACACTTATTCTGAGAGAAATACAATTAAACACCTGCAACATGTACTATATGCCTCAACTACAACAGAAAATAATAATTTCACCACGATCGGGCAGGAACAAAATGTTTCCCATTACACACTGTGGATCTACGAATTTTTAAATTGTACACGGATCTGCCAGTTCCAATGTTTCCTATTATACACAATGGAAATACTTATTCAGAGCGAAACGCAATGGAACACACCTGAAAGTGCATATTACGGCTCTATAAGCGAATCTACAATAGAAAAGAATATTTTCACCACCAGCTGTCAGGAAAAAACTTTCCCATTACACTCTATGGAAATATCAATTCCCAGGAAAACGCAAAGGAAAACACCTGAAATGTGTATAATTCGACTAAGTGCCCATTCATGAGGAAATTGTACAATTTAACACGGATCTGCCAAATACAAAATTTCTCGTTACACTCGGTGGAAACACCAATTCTTAGAGAAACGCTTTGAAAACGAATGAAACGAGTATAATGCGACTCAATTCGCTCGTTCATGAAGGACTTGTACAATTCCACCACCATCTGTCAGGAAATAACTTTCCCATTACACTCTCTAGAATTACTTATTTTGAAAGAAACGTAATGAAACACCTGATACAAGTATTATAATGAGACTCAATGCGCACTTTCATAAGGATTTTGTACAATTTCACCACGACCTGCATGTAGGGATATAAAATTACCGGTAAAAAAGAGGGTTACCTGTACCACGAGAAAACTACTATAAATGAATTCATAGTTTTTTCTTTGCTGAATGTCCCAATATTCTCTTCTGCAGTTCTAGAAAGTAAAAATATCATTTTACAGAATAGAGATGAACTTTAGCAGAGAAGTTTAGGGATGTGGAAACAAACGCTGCTGCTGCAAGTTTTCCATAGTTGGCACACAGAGCATCAAAATAAAGTGGAAATCTGGAAAAAATGGCGGGAAGGTACAGGTAATATATTCAAATATAAATGATAGGCCAAAGATATCTAAACTTGACACCTATAAGTTTTCATGCGCATACACAGCAACTCAAGATGTTAAATTCTATTGATCATTAGCTTCAAGCAGATCATTGGTTACTACCGAAGAAGAACCAGAATTGTGGTAGCAGGTGAAACAGAATCACCTCATATCCCTTTAATCAAAACCTTAGAAATTGTCCAACTGTTATTATTACGTATCATGGATGTGGTGTTTGAAGGTAATTTATTATGTGAAGTAGCTTGCTGGTTTTGAAAAAATTAAATTGCGCATTGTACGCTAAGTAGTGAAAGTTCTAATTGGTGCAATGAGGCCTTCAATGAAACTTAGTGGAGTTCTACGTTCGATTCCCATAACTAATCACAAAGCAATTCATTAGTTGATTGAGGTCCCTCACAAGTTCAACCATGGTCAGAATCTTGCTTGGCATGGCTTGGCAACAACTGATAGGGAATATTAATGCATCAACCAATCATGACAGCCCTATAATTAAACTCACCTCTGTTATGAATATCTAAATGCAAATATATAAAACGATAGATACCACTGGTAAGCTTACATGGCTTGAATAAGTAAATTCCTGTGATGAAAGTTCCTGTATCGGCACCAGCGAAAAATTATAATCTAATCTTCTTTCTGTCTAAACTAATATCACTTTCTAATCTAATATCACTTCACTTTCACAACGCTTGATCTTGTTGCCTAGGCCTAATCATTATCATCACGAAGGCAATATTTGGATCAAAGCCTGAGTACTTGCCAGCCTAGTTTTACTCTATGCCAAACGATAAAAACTAAAAAATATAAGAC
Source organism: Darwinula stevensoni (assembly GCA_905338385.1). Lineage (NCBI taxonomy): Eukaryota > Metazoa > Arthropoda > Ostracoda > Podocopida > Darwinulidae > Darwinula > Darwinula stevensoni. The sequence goes on from CAJPEV010000044.1 coordinate 235,697, forward strand.
TGCTTGAGCCTACTGTATAGTTCCAGTTTAATAATAGCTAAATTAGAACTATAGGGCCAAGACTATACAGCAATATATAGGTACTTTTCCATTACACATAATGGGAAAATAGGAGAAACAGTTTTCTAGCAGAAACGCTATGAAACATGTGAAACAAACCAGATACGGGACAATGTACGCATCTGCGAGGAATTAGCGCTATTTCACCAAGATCCGGCAGGAACAAACTTTCCCATTACACACAATAGAAAAGCCTAGATAAGCAATAAATATTTTGTAAAACATGAAAGTACCACAATCTAGCTCAATATGCGAAAAGGCGACGAATATGAGCTATTTCACTACGATATGGCATAAACGAAGTTACCTATAGTGGAAAAGCCAAGTCAAACAGAAACGCTATGAAAACACGCCTATTGAGTTTAATACCGTTTAATACAGAAGTGCACATTCCTGTAGAATTTGCACAATTTCATCGCGATCTTACAAGAATAAACATTCCAATTACACTGTGAATAAACCAATTCTAACAGAAACGTTGTGAAAGAACGTGATAATAGTGTTTGGCTCAATGCACGCATAAAAAAATATTTGCTGCAATACCACCACGATCTGGCAGGAAACAATTTTCCCATTACGCACTAGGGAGAAGCCTTGTTAAACAAAAAAACATTATTAAAAGAGGGAAAGTGCGAATATGCGAGATATATACGCTATTTTACTACGATCTGACAAACAATCCCATAATGGAAAAGCCAAGTCTAAAAGTAACGCAATGAAAACACGCAATTCGAACATGCAACGTATTACGGTTTAAAAAACCGTAATACGTTGCATGTTCGAATTGCATTTCAGAAAGAATTGCATTTCAGAGCGCATTTCAGAAGAACTTGCTCAATTTCACCACGATCTAGCAGGAACAAACTTTCCCGTTACACTCTATGGAAATACCAATTCTTGGAGAAACGCTGTGAAAACATGTGAAATCAGTAGAGTGCGACTCAATGTGCGAATCTGGTAGAAAATAGTTCAATTTCTGCACGCTTAGGCACGAACAAACTTTCTTAACGGAAAAGTCAAAGCAAGCTGAAACGCTACGCAGACACTTGAAACGAACCTGATACTGCATAATGAACGCATCGGCGAGGAATGAGCGCAATTTCACCACGGTTTGGCAGGGACGAACTTTCCTATTACACTCTGGTAATACCAATTCTTAGAGAAACACAATAATGATGCGAACACAACACCAAGTCACACAACTTCTCTAAAGAAGAGAAATAGAGGAAAGCGAGTAGATCTGGCCTCAATGTCGAATCCAAGCAGGATATGAAGAAATTCGTCGTGATTCGACGATTTGCGAGAACGGTAGCCTCCCGGGAAGAAGACATCAAGAGCTACAATTTCTCTGAGGCGAAAACGACGAAACAGGATGCATCTAGCTGTAATGTTGAACCCAAGCAGGATGAAGGAAAATAACGAAGAATAACGTAGAAAAGAGGGATTACTTACCGGTAATTTACTAGCAATAAACCGGTAATTTGCCATCGTATTACCATCGGGTATTCATCCATTCTGAAGCGATTCCCCTGATTCCATCGTATCAAGTACTAAAAAAGAAATGTAATACAGTAATACAGAATGTTACCTTGCCCGGATGAAGGTTAAAGCACGTGAAAAAGAGTCCAATATAGCTCAATGTAGAATGCTGAGGAATTTGGACAATTTCACCGCTATCTTCCAGCAGCTTAGAATACCATTACGCCCTGTAGTTATGTCAATTCTTAGAGAAACGCTATAAAGACACGTGACTTGCGTATATTGCGATTCAATTAGTAAGGAATATCCAAAATTTCCCCACGATCTGGAAGGAAGAAACTTTCCCATTACACATGATGGAAAAGACAAAATAAAAAAGAAACGCAATGAAGACACGTGAAATCAGTATAGTGCGTTAGAAAGTGTGCATATGCTGGGAATGTTCCGCAATTTCATTACGATTTGATATGAAAAAACTTTCCGTTACACAGTCACAAGCAGAATCAAGCAGAAAACGTACGAAAACATGCAAATTGAATGTAATTGTACGCAAAGTGCGCATTTCTTTAGATTTTGCACCATTTCACAACGATCTGGAAGGGAGAAAACTTACCCATTACACACAATTTCACATTACATATATTATATAACGACTCAATATGCGAATCTGCGAGGAATTACCGGTATCTCACCACGATTTGGGAGGAAAAACTTTCCCATTACACACAATTTCACATTACACACAAAATATAAATATTATATAGATGTCCAAATCCATGTCCAAATATGCCAGGAATATGCGCTATTTCACTATGATATGACTTGAACAAACTTTCCTATTACATATAATGGAACAGACAAGTCAAACAAAAACGCTACGAAAACACTAAAATTAAGTATAATATGGTTTAAAGTGCGCATTTCTATAGAATTTGCACAATTCCATCATGATCTGGGAGAAGGAAACTTCCCCATAGGGTAACTTGGGGGAATATGGCCATTGGGGTAATATGACCCCTCACAATGAATCCCTTAACAGAATGAATAATTAGTTTGGGCGAATTTTGAAAATAGTTCAATCGAAGAGTGCATGCAATTGTCGAAATGTTCAGACCTGTTCATTGATCCAGTTCTCACTGGAATTCGGGATATATAGATTTCTTTTAGCCATATGCGTGCGATTCTTCAACTCATGGCCCTGAAACTAATATGGGCCTTGTGCCACTTAAGCGTATATTTCCTAATAGCAGCATGGAAACAAAAACCATTTGTTCGAAGTTATGCTATGCTCCTGAATGCTTGTGGAAAGTGCAAGCCCGTTCACTTGAGGTACACATACGGTGTTGTCAATTTTGTCATGCAAGCCAATATGGGGTAATATGGCCACCCCGATTTGGGGTAATATGGACACATCCTGGATTCCATGGTCAGTGCGGTGCTACCGCACTGACCTACCGACTGGTAGTGTCAGTTTCCTTTCACGTGGGATCTCAGGCAGCAAAAGATCATCCCATGCATTTCCTCTGGATATGTGGATAGACGTGCTGGACATCTGGACGAAATATACAGTTCATGAGGAGGCGGTGCAGGAGAATAAGCACATGCACCGCCTCTTAGACATCCGCTTGACATACACCAGACATTTTTGTGGCACGAAATTTGAATGCAAGTAAATATCCCTCGTACAATACGTTAAATGGGTATTCTGCAAATTTTTAGCCACTATTTATGCATGCATGCAAACTTCGCAACGTTTTTCCTGCAATGTAAGACCTCTTATTTCACACTCTAAACGCATTTCACACTCTGATCAATGTTTGATACCTCTTCTTACACCCACAGTTCGTAAATACAGTCTCCCAATCGTGTGCATTGCTACTTAAAGCCTAAAACGTTGGAATCCTGCTTTTCGCAGCGGATCCTTGGGTCAGGTAATGATGTCGACTTCTTTCCTTCTTCTCAATGCAGTTAGCGTTTCTTTTTCAACTCCTGAGCATCCATTATTATGTTTCAAGGTACTTAGTAAGTTCCAGCATATTTCACACGTTCCTGGAAAACCTGGAGTTGTTTTTTTCAGAAGTGGACATATTCCCCCAACTATATGGGTATTATGGCCTCTTGAGACCAACATGGAAAGGATCCAAAGGCGCAATATCCATGCGGTTTTTTGCGTGTGCCTTGCTGGGATTTAGTAAATGAGATATGAATCAATATTGTAGAAACATTGCAAAACTCAAATTCGACCTTGACGGGCCGTTATTACCAGGTTTCATTTTGTAGGGCCATATTCCCCCAAGTTACCCTATACTCTGTGGAAATACACTAAGAGAAACGCAATGATTACACATGAAATGAGTATAATGCAACTGAATTTGTGCATCTGCGAGGGGCTTTCTGACATTTTATCGCGATCTTTTCAGATCTAATACGACTGAATGGGCTAATTTCTCTAAATAAATTAAAATTAAAATACGCCTTTGGTTAGTGGAATGGCAAACAACATCATGCCATATTGCTAGCTCGTCTTCTACTCAATTCTCCTGTCTTGTAGCGTTTTCAGAATTCATGAGTGAGGGGGGTTCAAAAACTATGCAAGAAACTTGTATAATACCATTGTATGTGCGCATTTGTTTGGGATTAGTGCATTCACACCAAGATATGGCAAGAACAAAGTTTCCCAATACACACTATGAAAAACCTATTCCAAGAGAAAACAAAGGGAAACCCTACAATTACACCGCAATTGTGGAAAATACAACTCAGTGTGGGTTTCTAAGATAAATTCCGGGTTTCAGGTTCAACATGATCTAGCAAGAACAAAGTACCACTACACTCTGTGGAAGTAATTACTTTCAGAGAAGAAAAATGAAACCACCTGAAACGCACATATTACAACTCAATGTGCGCATATCTGTTTATTTTTACTATTTTTACAATTTCACCATCTTCTAGGAACAAAGTCTCCTATTACACTTCATAAAACATTCATATTTAGAGAAACGCTATCACACATTTAGAGAAACATGTGAAACGAGCATACACTCAATCTGCGCAGCTACCAAAGAAAAAAAACAACCACCCCACAACTAATAAAATCAAAGTTTCACATTACGTTCAATGGAAATACTCATTTCGAGATATCCGACACAAACACACCTGAAACGTGTTAAATACAACTTTTTGTGCGAATCTTCAAGAAAATTCCACAATCTCAACATGATCCAGCAAGAAAAAACTTTCCTTTGATTTGAAGAGACCTGAAATATGAATAATACAGCTCAATGAGCGCATTCGTGAGGTTTCCTTTTCACCACAATCTTCCACCCAATGGATATTCTTATTTCTTGAGAAAGATTATGGGAAAAGCCTGAAACGCGTATAATACGACCTAATGTGCGCATATCTGTCAAACTTTGTTTCTGGAAGATCGTGGTGGAATTACTTATTTTGAGGAAACCACTCAGAACCTACATAATGCGACTCACTGTGCGAATTTGAGACGAAAATCCGCAACTTCAACACGGTCTAACAAGAACAAAGTTTCTCATTACGCACTGGAATTACCTGCTTTGAGAGAAACGCAATTAACCTGAAACGTACATAATACACCTCAATGTGCGTGTTTATCAGGAATTTTGTCGTTTTCACCAGCATCTGTAGGGGGCAATGTTACATTACACTTTGTAGAAACACCAATTCTAATAGAAACGCAATGAAAATACCTGAAATGTGTAGAATGCGAATGAATGAGGAAATTGTACAAACTCTGTAGAAACACCAAATACTAGAGGAACGCTATGAAAACATATGAAGAGTATAATGCGGCTCAATGTGCGCAACTACCATAGAAAAGAAAAATTTCACCACCATGTGTTTAGAAATTTCTTATTACGATCAATAGTAACACTTATTCTTAGAAAAACGTTACAAGCACAGCTAAAACGTCTATAATACGATTCAATGTGTGAGCTACTTGCATTTTCAATTATTTCGGGCAAGAAAATACCTGAAACTATTAGAACACGGGCCAAATGGGATTACCTAAATAAAATGAAATTAAGATACACATTCGCAACTAAACAAATTTAACTAATAGGCAAAGGCAACTCAAGTTTCTTTCCATCTCGCTCCGATTTTCTGATCATTTGGCAGCGTTTTTTATACCACGCGGCACGAACGACAGGGCGAATTTCACCAGCTTCGTGTGTACCAGAAGGTCATTTTGTTTCAAATGTCATGTCAATATGTGAAATGGTGCTTGCATTAGAGATTATGTCGGTTTCATTTCATGTGGTTCGCGATTTGCCCGATTATTTTGATTCAAAATTGTATTTAATATAATATCATTTCACGAAAGGGTAAATTCTCTCAGCTACGTGCGCAATGGATTCATCTCTGGAAATATTTGCGAAGAAAAGTCGAGACTCATACTCAGATGATTTTCCTCTAGCTTCAAACGACGTAACCTAGACGAGTGAAACCGCCGGAACATGCAACTCACCTTGCGATCCGTCCACTTCATCCTCAAGACTGCCATGGCGAAACACAGATTGCCAGATAATCCATGAAACAAGGGAAATTCACCTTCTAATTTCGCAGATTCGTCGCCTTTTTCACTTGAGTTCAGCTGATCCTGGGAAAATATCCAGAGAAAATCTCAACAAAACACTCGAACCCTCGAGTCCGTCACCATCGCTGAAACTGAAGAAGCTGTCTTTAGAACCTGTTAAACTAGTATAATGTGCATGGCAAACATATGCACGCATAATAACGAGCGAGGAATGCGCAATTTCACCACGATCTGCAAGAAGTAAAATTTCCATTACACTCTATGAAAACACGAATTGAAAGAAATACAATAAAACACCTGAAACATGTACAATATGGCTGTGCCATTCGACCACAGGAAATATTCACCACGATTTTTCAGGAGCAAAGTTTCCCATTGCACTCTGTAGAAACGCCAAATATTGGAGAAACGCTATAGCATGAAATTAGAATAATGCCACTTTACGCATCCTCGAGGGTTGTCCAAAAGTTCACAATGACCTGAGAATATAAAAATTTACTACACATTATGAAAAACCTATTGTTTTTTTTTTAGAGACCCATTTTTAGAGAAACGCTGGAAGCCAACCTGCAACTCAATAGCTACCAAAGAAAATAATTTCACCACGTTGTCAGTTTCACATTACACTCTGTGGAATTACTTATTTCGAGAGAAACGTAAGGAAACCATCTGAATCGTGTATAATATACTCAATGTACGCACTTGTGAGGAATAAGTACATTTTCACCCATTAATTAGAAGAAAGTCTTGAAACCACTTGAAATGACCTAAAACGTGAATGATGAAGTTCTAGGTGCATATTTGTGAATAATTGGTACCATTTCACCACGAACTCGTGAAGTACGCCGTGATTGTTCTTCCGTGATTCTTCTTCTTTTGGTGCAGTTCAAAATGGATCATGTCCGGAGTTTGTCATCGATGTTGAAACCGCTCCCAGAGGTGATCTTCTAGAACCATCGCTTACACGTCGAAAGGCTTCGAGCAGTTTCACCGTAAGTTTCCAGCAGTACGCAGCGGTAGCTGTTAGCATGAAGTAAAAGCGTGCGGAAAAAAAAATTCCGGTTAATCATTGTGCTGAAAAATGGAGCGATCCAATAAACGGTTTGTGGCAAATGAAGTCTCAAAATACTCGGCAAAATGCTCAAAATAAATAATTACCTAAAATGTATATATGTGCGCATGTGTATGGGACAGTACATTTCAATCGTGATCTGGCAAGAACAAAGTTTCCCATTACACATGGAAAACCTACTTCAAGAGGAACGTCTTGAAAACTTCAGAAACGTACATAATACGAGTCTATGTGCGGATCTGAGGGGAAATTTCAACACTACCAAGAACAAGGTCTCCCCACAACTCACTAAAAAAAGAGCCTAGTCCCAAAAGAAACGCATATCAAGCGTATGCGACTTTNCCGGCACGTTTTCGTTTTGAGGTTTCGGGAAGTTCTCCTTTGCAGTTCATGAGGTTTCGTGTCGTTTTTTCAGGGATTATTTTGCATTTAGTTGGGTCACATTAAAAATCGTTTCCAAGGAGGTTGGCTAGAGAATAATTGTTAGATGGGTTAGAATGAAGAGAAAGAGTTTCGACAGAGGGAATCCGGAATTCTCGTAAGAAATATTAGTTACTTGGAAGAGTGTGTATTTGGAGTGGTGGTTGGTGGGGAATTCCACGAAATTCTTACGTCCTTACGGCCACGTGTTCTAGAGAAGACAAGATGAAAATCTAACATTGATCGGAGGAACAAGAAACATACGCCTCCGGGTATGGACTCGAACTCTGAATCTCTGCCTCCTTGGCTACAGAATTTACCAATGCGCCAGTAACATTCATGCAAGGTTAGCTCCTCCTACAAGTGATATATAAAGCTTTTTTCAGAGGTAGCTGAAAAAAGACGGTAGCTGTCGCACGGTAGCTGTCAGCATGAAGTAAAAGCGTGCGGAAATAAAAAAATTCCGGTTAATCATTGTGCTGAAAAATGGAGCGATCCAATAAACGGTTTGTGGCAAATGAAGTCTCAAAATACTCGGCAAAATGCTCAAAATAAATAATTACCTAAAATGTATATATGTGCGCATGTGTATGGGACAGTACATTTCAATCGTGATCTGGCAAGAACAAAGTTTCCCATTGCACATGCAAAACCTACTTCAAGAGGAACGTCTTGAAAACTTCAGAAACGTACATAATACGAGTCTATGTGCGGATCTGAGGGTAAATTTCAACACTACCAAGAACAAGGTCTCCCCACAACTCACTAAAAAAAGAGCCTAGTCCCAAAAGAAACGCATATCAAGCGTATGCGACTTTTACTACGAATTGGAACAAACTCTCCCATTACATATGAAGAAAAGCCTAGTCAAACAAAAACGCTATGAAAACAAGCAAATTGAATGTGTCACAATGTATGTTTGGTCATTTTGTTTCAAATACCATGTGAAATGGTGCAGAGCCCATGTCGGTTTTACTTGATTTGGTGCGTGATTTTCCCGTCTCAAAACGAAAAAATTTTCGAATGGCCTCTTAGATGGCCTCAAACTTGTAGTTTCGATCAACGGGACCTCGACGAGTGAAACTGCAGGAACAATGCAACTCACCTTCCTCTGCGTCCATGTATTCCAAACCTCTTGCAAATCAATCCTATTACCATTGGATATGAGGTGATTAGAATGGATGTTTCCCGGTGAAACACCGCATCGCCGAATGCAGATAATCCAGGAAACAAGAGAAATGCACTTTGTGATTTCGGTTTCCTCGCATTTTTTACGCCCGCAGTTTAACAAGTCGCGGGAAAATGGCAAGAGAATTTATTCACTCTATGGAATTACACTTTATGGATCTTAGAATTTGTAGAGAAAAACGCCTTAAAAACACCTGAAACGTGTATGTGGGAATGCTCAATATGGGAATCTGAGCGGCGCGCAAATTCACCATAAGTGAATATGGTTTCTCATCATCTTTTTTCTCACCATCAGTGAGAAGCAAAATTTCCCATTGCACTCAATAGAAACACCATTTCCTAGAGAAACGCTATGAAAAAAGACTCCAATGCCACTCAATGCACTAATTCATGAGGAAATTGCATATCACCACCATCTCCCATGGAAGAACATTCCCATTACATTTATTTTGAAAGGAACGCAATGAAACACCGGAAACGTATATAGTAGGACTTTCTAAGAGAAAATAGATAATAATTATTTTTAAAAAACCTTAAACGAGCTTAACCGACTCAACGTACATAGAATTTCACTCTGGAAATACCTTTTTCTGGGAGAACCGCAAAACATCTGAAAAGTGCATAATGCATCTCAATGTGCGTGTCGAAAATAGAAAATACTTATTTTATACTGATCTTGCACAGAGGTTTCCCATTACACTCTATTAACACCAATTCCCACAGAGACGCTGTGAAAACACGCCAAACATACATATTACGACTCAATGTGCGCATTTTTTGGGAACTGACACAATTTCAACACAATCATCTAGGAACAAAGTGTCCCATGACAATGTGCAAATACTTTTTCGGGACAGGTACAATAAAACACCTGAAGCATGTACCTTATGGCTCAATAGGCGAATCTACACCAGATTTACTTCACCACAATCTGGAGGGATTAAACTTTCCGATTACACTCTATGGAAACACCAATTCTTGGAGAAACACTATGAAAACACATTAAACGTATGTAATAAGACTGAATGTACGCATTATCAGAAAATGTGCAAGGAAATTCCACGGGCACTGTAGTCAGAAAAAAGAATCCCATAACAAATTACGGGAAAACCAAGTGAAAGAAAAAAGCGAAGAAAAAAAAAAGCTTTCATGTGTAAAATGCGATTCAATATACGCAGCTCCCACTTTTAAAAAAAGAACAATTTCACCACGATACGTGGGGAACCTAAGCTTTCTATTACACCCAGTGGAAATACTTCCTTTCAGAGAAGTGCAAAGGAACCACCTTCAACGTCCTTATTACAATGTGCGTATCTGTTGCATGTTTACAATTTCACCAAGATCTTCCAGGAACAAAGTCTCCTATTACACTATATATTCATTCTTAGAAAAACGCTACCAAAAACACCTGAAACGAACATAACACTTCATAAACTACGCAGCTACGATAGAAAACAATTCATCCACGATCAGACTGGATCAAAGTTTCCTATTACAATGATTCGTATGATGTACGTCGCCGGTCTTTTCATAGCGTTTCTCGTAAGTAGTAGAAGTATTTCCATAGAGTGTAGTAGGATACTTTGTTCCTGCCAAATCACGATGAAAATACGGACGCTCCTTATAGATTTGGAAAAAGGGTTGCATCTTAAACGTTTCAGCTGTTTTCGTTGCCTTCCTGTCAGAAAAAGCATTGTTTTGCAATGCATGCAATACATTGCATGCATTTTGTAATGCATGACGTGTAACGGGAAACTATTGCATTGTGAAATTATTCATTTCTTCATTCGCTCATTTGCTTCATTGTGTCTCTCAGAATAATGAGAATATAGTTTCATGGGAAACTTTACTACTTGGAGATCGTGGTGAAATTATACAATTTTCTCATGAATGCGCACGTTGATTCGCATTATTGACATTTCAGCTATTTTCATTGCGTTTCTCTTAGAATTTGTTTCCTCAGAGTGTATATGTTGGACGATTGTCCCTGACAGATGGTGGTGAAATAGCACAAATTCCTGAGAAATGCGCACATTGAGGTACGTTTCAGGTGGTTTCATAGCTTTGTTCTCAAAACAAGTAAATCAACAGTGTAATGGTTCTTGCCAGATCGTGGTGAAAATGTGTTATTTTTCTCGCAGATACGCACATTGAGTTGCATTATACTTGCGTCAGGTGTGTTCGTGGCGTTTCTCTCAAAATGAGTATTTCCATTGAGTGTAAAGTGAAACCTTGTTCTTACCAGTTGTGTGGTGGTTATTGTGTTTTTCTATGGTAGTTGAGTTTAAAGACGCTTCTCTTGAACATAGTGTGCAATAGGAAATTGATCCAGTCAGATATTGGATAAATTGTTCTTTTCTATAGTAGCTGGCAAGAAAATATTTTCCCATAATATCTTCGGGAAATACTTATTCTGAGAGAAATCCAATCAAAACGCCTGATACAAGTAGAATACGACTAAATGGTATTGGCTAAATTCCCAAAAATAAATTTAAATTAAAAGGCATTTCAGTTAGTGGAATTGCAACTAAAGCAGTATGCCATCTCCCTGGCTTTCCCTCTTCTTGATTCTCCGATTTTCTTGCAGCGTTTTTTTGACCGTGCGAACGATATGGCAAATTTCACCGGCTTCGTGTGTTTCGATGTCTGGTCATTTTGTTTAAAATGGCATGTCAAGTCTGCTTGCGTCAGAGTTCATGTCTCTTTCATTTGTTGTGGGTCGTGATTTGCCCGTTTTAAAATGAAACTACTGGTGGAATTACGAAATATATATATTTCGAAGACACTGGCAGAAAAGCAAATGTATGGAATATTAATATATGCGGGGCGTTCAAAAAGTACTAATCGAAAAAATTTTGACATTAGAAACAGATGATTCGATGCTTCCCGCTCCTAAATAAAATATTCTTTGCAAATTTCCCTTGCGGCTTCAGCCAGTCTCGAAAGGCGTCCGAAAAGAACTCTGGGAATCTGTTGAACCTTTTAACGAACAAGATTTCTAAGTCATGATTGTCCCTTCGCTCGGCTGGAAGACGTTCGTTCTGGGCGGTCTAGGAAAATTCCTGCCTGAAACTGGAGGATGATGTCGCGGTAAGCATTCTTGGCGAAGTATTGTATTTCATCTGCTGTCAATTACATTGAAAACATGACAATTTTATCTAAATTATGAATACATGTCAAAGGAATTAGTGGGTATTTAACAAAATCTTTAACCAAGCCAGTCGCGATTTAGACAAGTGTGATCAGATTGGCACATCTAATAGCTCCTCTCTTACGTCTTGCATTTTTACGATCTTCGCTTTTACCGATTCCACCGTGTTTCTTTCCATTCAGATGTTGATTGCCTTTTTCTTGACTGCCTTGACTGCTCTTGTTCCAATCTTGTACTTCCCGTCCTTCCTTTCCAAAACCAATTCAATTACGTTTGGGGCATCAGTTTGTCCCCGATCAAATTCGAAGACACGGTTATGTTGTCACCAACTTGCAATTCTGGAAAGCGTCGCTTGGAGAGACTGAGCATCTGGTGTGCTTGTCGCTCGAGTCCTTGCCGCGGCAGGACACTCATGAGACAACGAATCACATGCAAATTCAGTGCTTCCCTGATTTGGCTCGATGAGGCAGCAAGAGTATTTGGGGAAATACGGTCACTGCAGTCACATCCAGAGTCTCGTCTTCTACGAAGGTCCCTTCCACATTCCTCCAAAGCTGCTGGAGGCGAATCCTATTCGACCATTTCAGCCAGGACTTCCTGATGCCCGACTGGGGCGAATCGAATGTTGCGCTAGGAATAGTGGAGGATTGCAAGCCGATTTTGGACTCCCGACCGAACACGACTCGATATGGCACTCTTGTGATCCCACAGTGCTGTTCCGTATTCTTCTGCCACTGTAGAATGCTCAAGCCATTCGTTGGCCCTATCTGCTGATCCCTGGCTTTTTTTTATAAAGGGTTCATCCCCTGCCAATGTTAACCCCTTTCATCCTCAATATCAGCTTTCATTGCCACTGGCACTGTCTGATCTCGCTTCTTCTTTTCTTTTGGTGTAGCCTAGATTCTCTTTACTCTCTTTCATTCGATCGTAAATCGAACGGTTGTGCGTATCTGTGCTAATCGTTTTCGTGCTGTTGGTGTCCATATCTGTGGTTCTTTCTGTTAGCAATGGAATTATAAATTTGGTCACAATATTTTTTGTGGGAAATCTTTTTCTTAACATAAAAGGTCTGAAATAGTATCATCGTAAGGGAAGCTCGGTTCAAGTTGGCTGGTGCCGAACACCAGCCAACTACGCCCGTGAGTTGTTCAAGCCTGAGCTCAGTGTCCACGCGACACCTGAGTCAGAATCTTGAAGAAAACCTTATGCCTTACAGGAGAAAGGAACGGGTACATTTTGTTGATTCGAAAAACTTCCTCCTCGGAACTCCACTTGCTTATTGCGTGAAAAAAAACCAGAGAAATGCGCGCAATAGGCAAAGTTTTTGCTCATTTCATGAAAAACGCAATCATGCTATTTCTTGCGCGCATTCGGCAAAAACCTGCGCAATGAGCAGTTGCATGAATCACGCATAACATAAAATACGACCTACAGGGAAAATGAACACTAAAAAAGAATCATCGTCAAGGAACAGTTTCCCAACAGTTTACACTTAGTGGGTATAGTGATTTTTTTCGAGAGAGAAACACAACGAAAACACACGAAATGTGTATAATGAATCTCGATGTTCGTGTCGACAAAAGAAAATACTTATTTCACCACTATTTTGCAGGAACAAGGATGTCCATTACACTCCATGTCAACACCAATTCTAACAGAAATGCTGGGTCATTGTCAACGTGGTCATTGCGCGTGTCTACTAACCGAAAATGGCACCCCCGCATATTTTGATAAAATTTAGCATGTGCTCTATGAGCCAAATATGCCAACTTTTAATTTTTTAGCACCATCAGAATAATGGTTCAAAAGTTACAGTAAGGTGAAGTTTTGGGGTCACCGCGTGACATCTAAACTTTGAAGACCTATAAGTAAAAACCTACCAAACCTAGAGATTTGATTCTGGTATCACTTTCCAGCAAATATCCTGAGGATCACAAAAATGCAATAAATTGTGGGTTTTGTGCATGTCTGGATACATCGACCTTTGACCTTGCATTTGACCATGTTGAGAAGAATCAGATTAAAGGTGGATTGAATTTCTATGAAGTTTGGAATTTTCAGATATGTAAAATTTTTCTTTCTCGAATTTTTCTTTCTTGATGAAATGTAAGAACTTCATTTTTGAAATTTGAGGAACTTCATTGCGTGAAGCATAGGAATTTATTATGGGATGGTATTTTTCAAAATACGTAATTTCAGACGTATTTCAGACGAAATTATTTACATGGAATTATTTACATCCTTATTCATTCATTCAGTTTCTTTCCAGCTTTCAAGGAGTGCATTCCAGTGCTCTACAGGATGATTCATTTGAAATGACGTTTCCTGGTACTATATGAAAATCCTCCTTTAACCGATAAGGTCACTTTTACTTGTTACATATAATATTAAAGCTGATATTGTGACGATAATTCTAATTTATTTGTTTTTGTTCTTTTAATCAATCCTTTTTTTCCTGCAATTCCAGATGTCGGTAGAAAAATCTCATTCGTGTTTGCATGCTTTATGAGCATGCAAACACGAATGAGATTTTTCTTCTTTCTTCAAACTTGGAAGAAATGCCGTAGATGCGACCAAAAACATTTGTAACGCTTTTGGAGATGGTGTTCTTCCTGTTCGAACGTGCCAAAGATGGTTCAAGAAATTTAGATCTGGTGATGAAAGCTTGGAAGATGACCTGGCCATCCGGCTTGGAAGATGACCCGAAATCGAATCAACGACTTCAACAAAGACTCATTGGAAGATGTAGTTAACTCTGAGCCGTACTTAAGTAAGTCCAGAAAATCGAAAAATGGATTCCGCACAAGTTATCAATTGAGAATGAGATGCAGCGCTACAACACTTGCGTTTATCTTTTTCTTTAATCCTTTCTTTTCAGCCTTTCTTTGATCAAATCGTGACCGGAGTTGAAAAATGGGCCCATTAAGCGGCGGAAAAAATGGGTGGACAAAGATCAGATGCCAGAACCAAGCCCAAAAGGCGCTGTGTATAGTGGAATATGAAAGGGATTGCCCACTTCGAGTTTCTTCCCACGAACCAAACGATTACTGACGCACAACACCTGGACCGACTACACAAAGCGCTACTCCATAAGCAACCGGCACTGGTCATTCGAAAGATGGTCATACTTCTGCTCAACCGCATACTTCTGGAATTGTTAAGCAAAAAATCAGGGAGCTGCAATGGGAAGTTGTTGGCACATCCACCATACTCTCCAGATCTTGCGCCATCAGACTACCACTTGTTTTGCTTCGCAAAAGGCTGACAGGAAAAAAGTTTTCAAAATGAAGAAAATCTCAAAAACGAAATAGCTGCCTATTTTGTTTCAAAGCCAGCGGATTTCCACGCCAACGGAATCCTGCAACTACCAAAAAGGTGGCAGGAAGTTATTGATTCAAATGGAAAATATATTATTGATTATTGTGTATATTGAAAATTATCACTTAAAAAAAAACTAAAAAAGCCATTTCAAACGAATCAACCTGATATAAGTTGAACACATAAGTTGATACGTCCATAACTTCAACGTAAAATGTAAGGTGCTTGCTAAATTCAAAATTCACTTAGTTTTAAAAATTTCTGCTTTTCCAGTTGAATTGAAAGTTAGATGAATCGTTGTAGTTTTCCTAGCGCTAGCCCATATCACCAGCGAATATTTTGTAGGAAGAGAGGAAAATATTCTGAAATTGAGAAGCAGGATTTCTGCTGAGGACATTCAGACAATATGTCTGCACCATGAGCAATCACTGATCGTTCTGTTCAGAAAGCATATCAAGAAATGCTCAATTCCATTCAGGAAACACCTGAAAACTAGGACTCATTTTCTCCGAGTAACTATTGCTGAATTCTGGTGGTAAGACGTGCCTTGATTGCTTCATGGAGGCTAAAAGACAAAGCTCCATGCTATCACGTGATGCTGTTCATAAGTCAGATGAAGAGCAAAGTGGACCTTCAGGGATGCTCATTGCAGAAAAGACAGCACAAGTTCCACAACCAGTTCTGATCCGGAAAAGGAGATTTGTAAACGAATGGATTTGTACACTGGAAGTTCTTGGTGAAACACCAATAAAAACAGGTGGGGAAATGTTGCGGTCTCTTCATTTCATTGCAATAAGTTTTTCTTGGCCCATTGATAGGGAATTCCGTAAAATATTCTGCGATAATAAAAAAATTACTGGATTTTGACAATTCAAACGAAAGCTTTGAATTGTCCCCGTAAAATGTACTAGTATTAAAAAAAACTAGTACATTTTGTTTCATCCTCTTTCAGGCAGCCTTACATCCATCCAAAAACGCCATCGTGCGCAGTCTAAGTTGATGTCTGCCTCTCGGGATTTCAAGCTAGAGATTGGATATGTTGCGCATATGTTCAACTCAATTTGTACGTAGTACGTAGTAGTAGAACGTAGTAGAAAATGCATTTAATAATGCAATTCTACATTGTCTCAGCTTTACCTAAAGAGTCCAAAAACGCGTCGCTAGCTCGACTAGGACCAAGGATAGCGCTTTAACACTAAATGCCATTTTTTCTCTTAAGGGGCTAAGTTTGGGGCCGCATATCTCGAGATCCAGAGCCAAATTTTTGGATTTTTTCATAAGTATTGATTGGCAACACGCAATAATTTTTTCAAGCAAATCGGAGTCTGAAGCGCAACCTCCCTTTCACCACTGAGCTGGAATACCTCATGTGTTAGTGTTTGTACTCATCATCAGAACCTTAAACTGATAGCTGCCCTGCATTTGAGTGAAGTCACCTATGGTGATCTGATGTAAGGACAGTATGTTTACAAGAATTCGAAAAATGCATGATGCGAAGATGCAAAACATGTCCTGGAAAAGACTGCCCATGTTATGACATATCTGGCTTCCTTGGAAGAACTTGAAGTCCTTGCGGAGATACAACCAGTGGGTCAGCACAGATAAAACCACGTTGGTCACCATCACCCAACAAGTTGAGGACTTCATCAGCAACTTAGCAAGTAAAATTGTGGCTCTCGCATGCCACCACTTTACTGTTAAGGCTATGAGCATTCATTTGAAAGGATTGAAGCAGACAATAAAGACAGATGAATGCATTCTCATAAGAGACTTTGCAGAGCATTACTCCTTCATTGTCCAAGATGCTGCTCAAGGATTTCACTGGGAGAACACTCAGGCCACTCTCCATCCTTTTGAAAAACTACCGTTCTTCAGCCCAGGATACAAGCTGCATACAAGCATGTGCATTATAAGGGATTCACGAAAGCACACATCTGCTGTCTACACCTATCAGAAATGTGTGTATGCCTCACCTCCAGGAGATCTTGCCAAAATTGTATAAGATCCATTATTTCTCAGATGGCTGTACCCGGTTAGTATAAGAACCAGAACAACTTCATGTCACCATCAGGAAGACTTCAACCTGAAATTTCTTTGCCACAGCCCTTGGCAGGAGTCCCTGTGATGGGATTGGAGTGAAGCAGCTTACTACTAAAGCAAGTCTTCAGGGTCCAGTTGATGGACAGATCCTGACACCCAGAGACATTTTAAAATTCTGTCAAGAGTCCCTTCAGGATAAGCTGTGCCAAAAACAACACTTGAGGGATATATACTCGAAGTCCATGCTATCCAGGATAATTGAAAACAAGAAAATAGTGGAATGCAATGGATAAGCTATAAATACTCTTGTCAGAAGCACAAGATGCATGAATACTGATTTACCATTTTCCATGAAATCCATTTCAGGCATCAAGTTCTTCATCACAGAAAAGGAAATTGTATCAGAGAAGCTGCTTGAAAAAGACTCTCTTAAGCTCTCAAGCTCTCTCAGTTCCTGGGACACAGAATATTCATAAGGTCATCTCTCTAAGCCAAAAACGACTCCAAGCTTTTACTCTGTCCCAAAGCAAGGACTCAAAAACTGAGAATCTCCAGGACTGGTAAGGACAACAAAAGTGATAAAGAAGAGAGCTTGGACAGACCTATGCTGGTATAAGATCTTGCGGATCTTATACCAGCATCTTGTATCTTATCACCAGGATCTTATATCTTGATCTTGGACGTTGCGGAACTTTTTCCACCGTAGTATACGATTTTTAATGGCGACAGCGTAGAATTCCATGTCTTGTGACAACGGCCATTTTTGCACCTCTTTCCCCACCTCAGCATCCGACCGGAAATGACGGCCACCAAAATGCTTCTTCATGAACGGAAACAGATGAATACGAATTCTGAATGCAACACCAATTGCAACACCCCTAATCCTAATCCTAATCGCACCTAATCCCTAATAGTCCTAATCGCACGCCTACGCTACCCGCCTAATGGTTCTTCTGTGATATAGACATTTTTTCCGATCAACCCTCGTATGACGAGAAGTGGTGGGTATTGGCTTATTCTGCTCCACTTCATGCATCCAAGTGGCGAAGCAAATAATTATTTTTCGCCAGAAGAACAAGACACCAGCTGGGTGCATCAGGCGGACATTCTCTGCATAGTCTCAGCACCTTCTCTAACATCATCAAATATCAATAGAAGATACTCCTTCCCAAAAAGTGAACTAAAAAATGTAGCCTCGCACAGCAAGAAATGGAAGAAGTGAACAGAGACAAGTCATGCTTCAACCATTTCCTTGCTGACAGAGTGATGTCAGTGATTGCTCCCATGAGATGATGAGACTGGAATTCTACATGTACGAAAAGCTTTGAAATTTCTTTAATTGAAGACCAAAAAATATTACATCCATGAAATGTTTACCGTTTCTAGGAACTAAACCCACCTTTGACCTGGTACTTTTGTCAACTTTTTATCCTTTTTATCCGGAGCCCAACATGACCTTACTCAAGGTGAAAGGTTACAATTAAAGGTCAATGCACTCAGATTTGCACAAAAGTCCTATTTACCCCAAATTTTTAAAACCTTGAAATTTGGAACCAAATGGCACTTGAATCTCGTCTCTAGATCAAATAGTTCACAAGTTATGGGTCTTTGAAGTGAGGTCATCAGAAAGAAACTCTGAAATTTGACACCAAAGTAACTTTTTAACAAAAGGCCCAATTGGACTAAAATTTGACACATAATGGTTTGGAGCCGTAAACATTGTGTACCAAATTAGAGCCAAATCTGAGGGGGCGCCATGTTAAAATTACTGTTTCGTTGGGGGGGTTGACACGGATTGACCCCGCTATGAAAACCCTTTAAACCACTGCTCAATGACACCACTGCTCAATGTGGGACATAGAATTTACTAGCTACATAGAATTTGCGCAATTTCACCACAATCTTGCAGGAGCAAGGTCTCCCTTTACACTTGATGGAAACACCGATTCTTGAAGGAATACACATCAAACGAGTATAATGCGACTGAAAAATGTGCGCACTTCCACTTTTCCCATAACACTCAAAGGAAATATTTATTCTGAGATAAACGTAATAAAAACACCTGAAGTGTGTATAATGTGACTTATGTGCTCATTCAAGAGGGAATTGTAAATTAATCACGACTCTGTCAGTTACAGTTTCCCATTACACTCTGGATATAGGTATTCTAACAGAAATGCAATTACAACACCTAAAACCTATATTACGACTCAATGTGCACATTCATGAGGAAATATTACAATTTCACCACGATCTGTGAGGAACAAACTTTCCCATCACACTATATTCCAATTCATGAGAAAATTGTATGAATTTCCATTTTTAGAGAAACGCAAAAAAAACACCTAAAATGTGCATAATGCATTTTATTGTGCGTCTCGACCTAAGAAAATACTTATTTCACCACGATTTTTCTGGAGCCAAGTTTCCCATTACACCCTGTGTATCTACCAATTTTAAGAAACACGCTTTAAAAACCGCTTTAATGTGTTTAATAAAACTCAACGTGCGCATCTGCGAGTAAATCGCACAATTTCAACAAGATCTTGTAAGAACAAAGATTCCTCACTTCATGGAAATACTTATTCTTAGAGAAAAACTATGAGAAAACTGGAATCGCATATAATACAACTACATGTGCGCATTTGTGCGGGATTAGAACATTTTCACCAAGATCTGTCAAGAAAAAACGATTTGAAAAAAAAAACGAAAAAACTTTATTGCACGATTTTTTTTTCGTGAGAAAAATCTGGTAGGTTTCACTCACATCCTAGATCAAAGGCAAAAATAAATTTTAAAAATCAAATTTAGAGCAAAAAAAAATTATTGCTGCTCATTTGCTACCAGTCACATTTTCAGCTTTTTAGCCGAAGCTGCATGGATGTTAGAGAGTTCAGTCGGTCTGTCAACATTCATGCATACCTCAACGCAAAAGAAAATGTAAAAATACGGATGAGCCTAGCCTCAGGATTAACGAAAAGTTCAAACAAATTAAATAGTCAAAAACGTCAATCTGCCAAACGCCAAAAACCAGCTTGGTTTTCGTTTGATTGCCACCAGGAGTTGGCACCTAGCGACCGCGTATCAGGACCGGACTCCCCAGTAGCACATAACATTGAAACAACAATTTGCACATTTGTAGCCGTTGCAAAAAGAATTAGAGCGACCGAAGTTTTGAACTTTGATGACTCAATGATCGCACTCTGACAGATTTGTGCCCATTGACAACTTTGATCTACTCATCAAGTTCTATGGATTGGCACCTGTTTTGATTTGTAACGCGGGGGTTTTCAGCATCCTCCTTTCCCATTACACTCCGTGGAATTACTCATTATGAGAGAAACGAAATGAAACCACCTGTAACGTTTACAATATGGCTCAATGTGCGAATCTACAATAGGAAATATTCATTTCACCACAATCTTTCAGGAGATAAACTTCCCATTACTCAGTACAAACACCAATTCTAAGAGAAACGTCATGAAAACGCCTGAAACGCGTATTATGCAACTCAATGTGTGCATCTGCGAGGAAATTGCACACTTTCAACACGATCTTGTAAGAATGAAGTTTCCCATTACACGATAAAAGAGAAAGGCGAAGAAAATACACGAAATGTGTAATATATATATATGGAGGTATAAAGATAAGATGTCCATCCGTAGCGGACCCCTAGCCTAAGTGGACTGAAGCAACTGAAGAACTGCGAAGAAGCAACAAAAAAAGAGAAAGAAAGCGAAATTAGCCTGAAGTGCCACCAAGCCGTGCAGGAGTCTCGTCAGGGGCACGACCCTGCCATCAGCTTGTGGAGCAGCTTGACCCTTTTCGACATCTCCGCACTAGGAATGAAAAAGATTAAGAAGAGGAACAGTTAAATACTTAAACAGCAGTTTTCTCTCTTTAATAAAACTCACTATTTGCCTATCCTAAATAAGTATGGAGAGGGTATGGCTTCGGCCATTTTCCCTTTCATTACTTAGAACTGTCCCAGACATCTTATTCGCCGGATCCTGGTCTTCTCACTCAATAGCTTTCTCTGCTTCATTTTCTGTTGCTTTTGCTTCAACTCTCTTTTTTCTACGTCTTTTTCCACAGGGGAAAGGTTTTACTTCCAGCCTATACATCTTGAAGGCGGGCATATGTAGGCTCGGATTCCAGCACATCCAAAATATCCTGTACCAGTGAGGCATATTAGTCAATCGGCTTCTCCCTTTGCCGATCTTTCTCATATTATGAGTTTGGTGACGTGGTGAGACCCTTCGGGCACGGATCTCCGCACTAGGAATAACTTCTTACTGCGCAACATTGAGTGGGGTGTTGGTTACCTGAGCATCGCCATCTCCACATTCATAGAACACAATGCACTGGCTGCTAATGAGTAGCATAGGTGTGAACCTTAATCAGCTAATTATTTGTGATTTTGTGGTGAATGTGAGAGAGACTTAAGCTGTGGACGCCCTCATCTGCTCTCTGTTCGGGCAGAAACTGTTCCTCTTCTTAATCTTTTTCATTCCTAGTGCGGAGATGTCGAAAAGTATCAAGCTGCACCACAAGCTGATGGCAGGGTCGTGCCCCTGACGAGACTCCTGCACGGCTTGGTGGCACATCAGGCTAATTTCGCTTTCTTTCTCTTTTTTTGTTTCTTCTTCGCAGTTCTTCAGTTGCTTCAGTCCACTTAGGCTAGGGGTCTGCTACGGATGGACATCTTATCTTTATATCTCCATATATATATATGTTTGTGTTGCTTTCGCTGTCATTTCAGGTCTTCTCCCCCTCGCGGAATAAATAAAACCTAGGTTGGTGCAGCAGTCGAAATCCCTTCACGCTACGGGAATCCGTAAGGTACCGCGATGAGACAATTGGTTATGTGACCACCGAAAGGGTCCATACTAAAATCCTGGGCAGCATAGAGAATATTGATCCTTTATTTCATACATTAGGTTGTTTATTATCTGACCCCTGTCCGTATGTAGTACGACGATGCTTATCATTTGGTGCGTGCGTGGAAAACAAACAGCTTTCCCTTGCCCCCCCTCCGATAAGGCCTGTGCACAATATTTAGCTTTCCCTTACTATAAGAGATGAGCCTCGGTTAGTATTTTTCTTTCTCTTCCATAACTCATCTCACCAGCGGTGCTTCGTGCAGTGTCGCTCAGTCCAATGACCAAGGGCAAGTGAAGGCATCCTGCGCATCAGGTGGATGCGCAGGTGCTCCGTAATTCGTGTTGAATCTGTTCTCGAAGAAGACTTCTTGGAGTATCGACGGATGAGGTGCATGTTGGTATACGTCCAGGAAACTGATAATGTGAGTGGAAAGGTTTCCCTTCTATAGGATTACTGGCAGGGTTGTCACTTCACGAGTCATCCTTTTTTTTTTAATAATGTTAATTAATTTTCATTTCCCTTCCTTGTTTGTATGCACCACGAATCAGTAATAAAAGCATTAATCGGACAGCAAGAGAGAGAGAGTAATTGGGGATATGAACCCGATTAAGTATATTTTACAGGCAGGTTGTTGACTAACATGTAGGGAGATGGATTGCTGTGCAATCCATCTCCCCACACATCTCTCCCCACATCCCCAATCTCCCCAATCAATACAATAAAAATGAGGAAAATCGACTAGGCGGTATAGCAAAAGTGTCAGTCTGACTTTTCTTATCTCCTGCAATTCCTTGGGAGAATTATATATCTCTCCACGTCATAGATTCCATGCTGGAAAAAAAATGGATCATGGCCCAAGAACTGACTTTTCAAGCTTCGCAAATATTTACAGTCCATTATTTTTTATTCAATAGGTGTGCGTTCGTCGATGAAAATCTGCGAAAGTTAACAAGCTCCAGCTCGAAGTATGGGCCACATGGATAAATTAAATTTGTTTTCTATTTGTATCCTTATTGTGTTGGCATATGTATCACAGTGTCTATGGGATATGTAGTTCCATGAGAAGGACAGGAAGGAACACTAAAAATTTTCCTCTAATTTTTGACTAATGTTCACATTCCTCGCATCTGGCAGGAAAGAGAATGTCAATCTAAGTTGAGCAAACTTGGTCAGATACGGGTTTTTATACATAGTTTCACGGCGCATAGAAGGGAGTTTTATCCCCTCTGAGGAAAAAATTAAGTATGGTATTTTATATAACGTAAATAAAGTACGTGCGTTCAAAATTAGACTTAATTATCTACTTTCAAATGGAAGGAGATTAAACCTTTAACAAGTCAGTTTGCAGTTTTTCAACATAAACCAATTCGAGAGTCGCAAATTGCCGTAGAATGGAGTCTTACTCTACAAATATCCATGTTTTGAAATTATTTTTACTTGCTGCAACGAGTCACTTCAATGCGCAGTAATACCTTGCTATATGCTCGGGATGCATTCCTGAAAAACGGAGCGTGAAAGCGAGCAGGATTGGGAGGTAGAGTCATAATGTAAAACAAGCGTAAAACCGAAACAAACGTGTTGAGCAGCAGCGTGTGCGAAGTATCACAGAACGCACCTGGAACGCTCCTCGAGTGCATAGCGAGGTATCCCCGTATTTTATTGGGTTGGAAAGAAAGTCTTGCAACACTTTCTAAAAGTATTTATAAAAATTTTCAAAGGAATGATAGGCGGGGCTTTGCATTTGTATATGCTGGAATGTTCTCGAATCTTCTGCCCTCGGGGTATATAAGGCGGCTTCTGCCATT